>KK119093.1:929603-942693 GCA_000611955.2 Stegodyphus mimosarum | reverse complement strand
CCATTTTGCATGATTATACTACTTACCATTTTGAATAATGAATAAACTCTTAACACTTATGTACCTATTTTGTTTTCGCTTTATAATGTATAAAATTCTATAAGAAATAATTTGAGGCCTTAATGCAAGATTGTGCCATACAAAAGGGAAAAATGCAAGTTTCCTACTTTGAATTAAACAGATTCTGTTTGATACATCCTGAAAGAATTATCCTGTGAGCAATCAAAAATGCCTCTACATGCCTTGGCCCTGCCATAAAACTGTTAATTCTAAAAGTGAAATAAATAATGCGTTTTCAAATTATAAAAGAAAAAAACAGAGAAATAATTTTTAAAAACATAAAATTATTTTAGTCTCCCTGATGTTTCTGGCTAGAAATATCCTCTCCATCTTCTACGTTGTTAAGTAATCCATTCACAAATTCTGGAATCTTAAAAAGTGAGATACATTCTACTTCAAAACCTCTTTTTAACACTTTATGTAATTTATCATTTCAAATGTTGGTTGGTAAGTGCTCTAAGCATTCATTTCGAAGTATTCATGATTCATAAAGGGGTAAACTTCAATGGAAGTCAATGAAATTTATAAATGAAACTTCTTCAGAAAGGATCATCCATCATCTCTACTTACCATTTCCTCTCACTGCCAGTTCCATTTAGATATAAACTTGAAACAGCATTAGCATTTCAGTCGGAACTTTAGTTTTGGAAAGATAAATTAAGCAATAATAATTTTTTAGATAACTAAAATAAGACCGAGAAATAAAAGTTTTCTCATTAAAGAAAAATAAAATTCAAAATTCGAAATGGGACGAAAACATTTAAGAATGACGTATTCGTAAACAAAAGAAAAGTGTTCTTATCCTATAATGCACATAGAATTTCGGAATAAATCGCAATGCATTGACTTATCAACACACATACGCACATACAAAGAAAAGAAGCAAGTTTCTTTGTTCCTCCTAAAAGCAGTAAAATGGCATTGAATAACAGAAACAGAGAATAAAATTGAATCTTTATGAAATACAATATTCGCTTTAATTCATAAAAGGCGCTATAAGAAAAAAGCTAAAGAACTATAGCATTATTTTTTCAATACTATATTTATGATGCATTACTTTTTTCAATACTATATTTTTCTCCCTATTTCGTTCTTAAAGAAATAATTTTGCATCTGAAAGAGACTACTAAGCAATGAAACATCGCAATATTTTTACTGTGTAGCTTACTGTACAATTTTAAGGCATTATACATAGAAAAACATGAATTTTTAATACATGTTGCCGGAATTTGATGACGAATAGAATTATTTAACTATAGTAAGTCTATTCGTTATCAAATTCCGGCAAATATTTTTGTTTCACTGGAGTGTTTATGATTTTTTCCACATGTAATATAAATAAAAGTCAATTTCTTCGAGTATGACCGCTACGAAGGTATCCTTTCAACTAATGGGATACTTTTAATGTGCTTTGAATATGATAGATGATCATATTCATCTCCAGATAATCCATTCTAATCTAACACATTATTAGAAATCACCATGAATGTTGCCCGAGTAAACTATATTTACAGATGCACTGTACTAAGTGTTATAAATAAAATAAGAAAGTTTAATACATGAAGTGCACGCTTGACGTGTTGTGCGTTTCCATTTACTTAACTGTATGCATTTAATATGCAGTTGTGAGTATTTAAATGTGCTGAATGAATTTTTTGAATAACCGTCATCCCTTCTTCAATACCTTTTTATTTAACTTACTGAGTAGCAGCTTACAAATTCTTTGTTGTCTCCCATTGAATGCCTAGAAGACGAAAGATTGATATAAAAGTGTATTTGTGGTTTTCTTCGTTTTGGATGCACATACAAATGCATTTTCCAGAGAACGTCTTTTGCAAAGCTGTAATTTTATGAAACGGTAGATTAGTTTACTTCATTATAATAAAATAATCAGTAGCACACTTGTTCTTTCATTAGAGCTACAAGGGGCTAAATAGGTCCAATCCCAAAATACTAGTAACTTTGATTTGCGTTGATCTTCTAGTGCCGCCACAAGCCGACTTCCTAAGGTGTTATTTCCTCATGTTTATTTTAAAATAAAGCCAAACTTTTCATCTTTCCTTAACAGCTTTTCAGACTTTGAGCACAATATAACTAATTTTAACTTAATGTGGAAATATATTATAGAGTTTTTCTCTTTTATTCTGTCAAATTAAGTGTCGAGGAAGCTAGTAGACTGCTGAGAGAATAATCGCTTAAGTCCAAGAACAGAAACGTAAACTCAAGAAGGGTTAATTACCCTTTATTTGCTCGAAATAAGATTAGCAGTCGGACCCTTTTCTTGGGCGTACAACAAAGCCTCCACTTGGGCTTAAACTTAGAATGTAAGAAATAAGAATTAACTAATGACTAAATAAGGAATTTAGCCGAAGCTAACACAATTCTGAAGTATGTGGCTTGTAATATTAAATTAGCCAGCGAACTATCAAACGGCATGTAATACGGCCAAGCGTAACAACAGTTTAGCGAGACAAGGCAAACGCGCGCTTCTCAGGAATCCTAACTGTCTCTGTCGAAGTTAATTAATTTGACTGAAATACTACTATTCGCTTTCTCATTCGCATTTAACACGATTCTAAAAACTCATTTTGGTAGGGAGTTGTAAGTTGAAGCTAGATGAGGTAAGAAAGATGCATTAAATTAAAATGTTTTAAAATTAAAATATACCGTACGATATATCTGTTTCCAATATATCCAACGTATTTCACTTCTTTCCGAAAATTACATGTGAACCGATTCATACAGGCTGCCTATATCTTTTGGATCAATAATATTTATGTGATCAAAAATGAGAAATAAGTAGTAATGAGAAATGAGTAGAAGCAGAAGCAGAAATCTATTTTTTTAAAAGAAAAGATTATCACTTAAGTTGTCAGAACTGAGTGTTCTGTGCATACTTTTAGCAAACATTGTGAAGTAACTCCTTAACCTAAAGTCCTGCTCTGGAACAGGGAGCTGAAAATGAGCTTTGTTCTGATGTAGATACTGTGCTGGAGAATAACTGCACTTGAAAGGGATTTAAAATCCTCTTTTATTAAATCACTGTTATTTACACACTTCCCAACTGGGGAGGGATACAGAAAGTAAAAGACCACACTTGGGCCTAACTTAACAAATCAAATAAATTTATACTAAATCTAAATAGAAATTTAATTAAACTTTGCTCGCAGAGCAAATCGCGGAGTTGGCCTCTAACTAAATGGTGCGTAGCAAGAAATACTAATACTAGCGCACTTCAATTTATTTCAATATGCAATCACGTAGTAAGCATTATGGCTTATAATTTTAGCTGCTAGCTGGTCAGGCGAACGTCGAACAGAATGACCGTGATCCGAAACTAAAAGCTCTCTCACACTGAGAGGTTTCTACCTCTGGTTTAAATAGTACTTGGTTGTACTTCAAATTAGCATGAGCTGAAAACGCGCGCTTCTTCTGACGGGAAGTTAAAACAGAGAAGAGATAGAAAGATTTAAATTAAAATAAAACTTTGTTAGTTTAACTAAAACCTTACAAAGTACTCAAAATACAGCAGAAACGAATGTCCTTTTGAAAAGATTGGTAGCAAAGGTATTTCACTTATGTAACTTGGTTCAGGCCCTATTATTCAACGTAAATTTCCAGGGTTTCACTAGTAAATTAATCCAAAACTCTGACAGACATGAAGCGAATTATCTCTATGTCTGAACAACGACAAAGTCGCGAGAAGGTTGAAAAACCATTTTCTTAAATAGAATTTAGAACGAAAGCCACTATCTTGTGCTAAAATATAAACCACAATGCATGGTAATGCAACTAAATAGAACAGTTAAACTTAAGTTAAAAGTGGAACAGTAGTCAAAGACTATACATTTAGTTATTATATTAGAAACTGGCTCACTACGTTACTGGAGCGTCAGAATTTTACGTTTTGGCAGCGACAGAACGTAAGCCGGAAAAATTCCAATTATCAGGCAGAAGATTAACTGTAGTATGCATGCGATGCCAGAAACACGCTCTGTCTTAAAATCTCCAAACCTCAGTTTAAATATTACTCATCTGCATTCTTGTGAGAATTACGGAAAGGAGAAGTTATAACAGAAATTATAAAAAAATTGGATGATTAACATAAAAGTCTTTGCAAATTTTTATTACACATTCTATTAAATTATGTTTTATTCTATTTTTCTTAAATCGCACATTCATTATTATGTTGTTTTGCACATTCATTATTATGTTGCAACACAGTACTATTACTTAGCTCAGAACTTTTAAAGTCAAGTCTTTAAGAATGTAAAGGCAAATTTATAGCTCGCTGTGCTAGCTTTTAGTACTTGAACGAGTAAGTAAGTCATGTTGGTTGTATATTTAGACGCTAGTAAGCTGCCCTGGCAGTGGGGTATTCTGGATCAAAATTAAGACAGAAACTCAAGGTAACTTGTTTAATACTAAGCCTCTTAGTAGAAGAGGAGGTGAAAGACCCTCAGATGTCATTCAAAATGTTCTCCATCAAAACTGATAAAGACCTTTGACTCACGGGTTTCATTCTGTAGCCGCCTGTGATGCACCTTGGCAACATGTTTGGTGAAGAGATGGGTAAATAATTTATGGGCGTTGGCCCCGACAAATGCATTAAGCTTCAAATGTCCGGCCATTTAGATCAACAACAGCAATTGCATGTCTTTTTCATTTATGTAACTTTAAGTGTTGTACTCAGTAGCCCCGTTCTGAAAACTAAATAATATTGTGTAGTTCTTCTGTAATCTTTCATAGTCCTTTGCACGTGGTCTATCAAAGAAAGGGGTGGCAGAAAACCAAGTGAAAACTACCTTGGTCATTCGGGTTTTATGATGTTTGAAAAAAAAAAACAACGCTACTGCTATGTATGCACAACAGGAACACTTGCATTGTGTTTAAATTTGCTTTAGATTTCCGCAAGTGGCAGCAACAGTTTTCTCAGTTCTGGTCTAAAAATGTACGTCCTGTATTTCTTAGACCAAGAGAGTTGGATAATGAATTATTGCGTTAAGCCTGTTCAATCAGATTCTCTTTAGACCAAGTGTAGTCAATGTTCTCTACAATGCAAAATGACTTAAACAAACCTGAACAGATTTTAAATTAACTGTGTTGATCTCACAATAATTCTCAACTGATAACTAGGCCTAGTGGTTTACTATCACCAACTCTTTCTGAATAAACTGGAAAGGAAAAATTGGTTCTATATTACCATCAAAAAGAAAATTAAATTTTCTTCATATGAAATATCAGTTGCAACATCTAAACCAAATATTCATCTCCCAGACTTTTGCTACTTTATAAGGTATTTCTCCCACATTCAACGCATGCCTTCGTAGTGTAGTGGTCAGCACGATCAGCGTATATGCGAGAGGTCCGTAGTTCGAGTTCTGGCGAAGACGTTGCTCATTTTTCATGTCTCCTGCTTCGAAATAACCTAATTTCTCTGCAGCTTCTTTGGTAAAATTGTGCATGCGAAGCTCACATTCAGTTTTAGCTCAGATTATCACTATAGGCCTCTACTCAATTGTCCAAATGAAGCTTATTATGCCGTGTATCTTACGTTTCACAGCAGAAAACGAATTATCGGTATCTCATGCCAACACGAAACCATATATCATGCAAATTAGCCATCAAACGATAAGAGGATTAGTTTCTGAAGTTTTTTTTCACTTAATCCTCCCCGTTTATCAGGCATTGTCTCAAAAGATTATCATGTTTCCCTTGTGCTGGGAAATCTGTCCAAACATTGCACAGATCAACAAGTCTCATGGATTTCTAGACAAACAAATCGCCTTCTCTAAAAAAAAGGAACTAAACTCTGAATTCCGAGATGACGAATTTCGATAGTAAATGATGAGAATTATATAAATAATCAAAATTTTCTGCATTTTTGTGACCGCAGTTTTTCGCCTATGGTTTCAAAATGGAACGTTATTGTTTGTTTTTTGTTTTGTAGTTTCTACCACAACTTATTTCATGAAATACACTGGAATACAAATAATTTATTTCTTCAGTTACAAGGTTAATGAGTGAAACTTTTAATATCATCTAAAAGCATAAGTTATTGTCCCACAAATGTTATGCCAGTACTGCTCCTTGACTGCAAAGGCAGACGAACAGGAGTACCTTAATAGATGATACATGAAGATGAAAAAATTTACAAACATCTGCAGTGATTTCATCACACTTTCCTTTTAAGGCTACAAACAAGCGAATAAACAACTAAACGTGGGGTTATTTATTTTTCTACCAAATAGCCCGCATGTTTTATTGCAATCCTTTTCAAATAGAAATTTGTTCTCACATTTTTTACCTCAAATATCTAATTATGCAAGTAACGTGAGTTATCAGATCTTTAGCAATGAAACAGTAAAAGCCGTCGTGTTTTCAAATCTTCCAATATGAACTCTCACATTTTTATTATTTTAACACTGAAAACTGTCATTTCAAAGTAGGTCTTAATGTCACACTTCAGGCAGTTTAATAAATTATATTTCAGCAGAAAACCCTTTTTGTCGCAAAAAGAACAATCTGAAGCCCAATCATTTTATTCTGCGACAAGTATATTATAACTTCTTTTATTTCTATTTCTTTGGAAATAATTTTTATCATTTCAGTTATGGCTCTTGGTCATTAGTTTAGATGGAAGCCGTAGCTGAAAGAAAGAAAGTAATTTCGGAGCAAGCACTGTAATTTTTCCATGTTTTCCTTTCCTACATTTTCTGTTGTATCGAGTCATTGATGAATTCTTGAAGAAAAAATCATACACAAGTTGAAAAATACTGGGCCACATTATGAGAACGCATCAAAACAGTTTTGAAAGAAACAGCAGCGTGAAATGATTGCGCTTTTTAAATATTTTATTTTTCATTTATTCCTGTTGTCAAATGTATAACTAATGAAAACGAATGTTTTTGTCCAAATTCATAGTTTTTTTAACTTATTATTTTCAATATACGTTTCTAGAAGAAAAAAAACCTGGAGAGTACATTTCAAAAGAGAACTAACGCTTATTTAATCGAAAAGAGGAAGTTAACTATAATAATAAGTAAAAATAAAATTACATAAATATATAAATAAATAACAATTCTCAAAAACTAATTTTTTTTACTTATATTGTACTAAACAATATAAGGAATTTATTATATATTATTTGCCTTTTGCCAAATTTTTATGTTAGTGTAAGCATAGATTATACCACATTTCTTCAATTTACCATAACATAGGTGATTATTTTTTGTGTAAGCAGGACTTGTAGAAAAATGTAAATCGTTTCAGTTTCATAATCCGAACTAGTAAAATATAACTTAAGTAACACTGCATTACATGTAAGCATTAGCATACAGATTTATTAAAGTTACCACGTAATAGAAATGAGGAAGGAAAATACAATAATAATTAAAAATGAAACACAATAAATATATTGTAGAGTCATTAATTATGTTTTGAAAGCAGGAGATGTGAAAAATGAGCAATATCCTCGTCGGGACTCGAACCTCGGACCTCTCGAATACGTGCCGAGTGTGCTGACTATTACACCACAAAGACACGCTAAGAAGGCAGGAGAAATACCTTACAACACAAGTAAACAAAAATTTATAAGCATATTTAATTTTTACAATTTGATATGTAAGCAGGGCTATTGGGACGAAATATAAATTCTTTCAATTCCACTGTATAATGGAACTCAGTAAAATATAAATAACTTGAGTGATATAGTATTACATTTTTAAGCATTAGTATAGAAATCTTCTTCAATTTACCATAACATAGGTGATTATTTTTTGTGTCAGCAGGGCTTGTAGAAAAATGTAAATCGTTTCAGTTTCATAATCCGAACTCAGTAAAATATAACTTAAGTAACACTGCATTACAGTTACGATTAGAATCGTTGTGGTTAAGAGCACATGATAGTTCGATTTTTCGCTGGCAATCCTGATTGGCTACATGGAAGTTTTTATTACTTTATTCTTTTCTTGAATACGAATCAGTCTTCTTTAAAATGTCCTTCTAGAAGGTATCCTTTAATTTATAGAGATTAGTTTTGCATGCTTTACCTAAATCAAATAAACAAACAAATGATATACTTTATCAATGATATAGATTGCTTCGATTTAAACAAGGATTCGGATTTGGTTTGCTGACGTTTTCATGATTTAATGTTTTTCCGTAGAGAAATGAAATTGTTTTCTGCAAGTTCTACATGTTCCATTACTTCACATACAGCATTCATCAGTTTCTACGCGTAATAATTACTTCTGTTTAATATAAAAGTACATTGTGACATGTTGTAGATTTAGGATACGATCAATATATGCAATTGCAATACGTGCATACAGTTCGCATCACAACCTGTGAAGAGCAAAATGGCTCTAATATGTGTACTCAGTAATGAATACGTCTGCTGGCCTAACCTTCTAATAAATCAGTCCCTTTGCAATGCAAATAATATCGAGTTTTATTTAGAACTCTTTTCCTCCAAAGCATACGTTTCTTGGACAGCTTCCGAGCGTTCTGTATAAATGAGACATCAGCTAATCCATCCTGAAAAATACTTCATTTTATCGAATATGAATCAAAATTTCGTAAAAAGCTTCTCACTTTCTGGGTGCGTATAAGTGCTCTCTGTATTAAGCTTGAATAACTGAAATCCCTTCGTTGACCATACTTGTAATATGGTGTGTGAAAAGAATGCATTGTTGTAGTGGTAAATTAATTGCATAATATCCTTGTTCGATGTACAGTAAAAATCATATGGCGATTGATATTGTATTCGCAGAAGTAACCTTTGAAAATCAGAAAAATGAAAACACCTGTCAGAAAGCTGTCCTACATTCCCCAAGGGACCAAGGATGTTAACCAGCTGAAATGCCCCAAGAGCGTGTCAGCCAGCTGAGTTTATGGCGAGGTATCAATCCCGAAAACAATAATGGTTGACTTGAAGGAAAAGACGTTAAGGGGCGATACGGAAGGACGTAGAAAAACCAGTGATTATTCTTATATTGGTCAAATACATATTGCTGCTACAAAGGATAGCTGGAGCAGAACTAGTTTGTATGAATGAACATTAATTCGCAATGTTTTCTAAAAAACCTTACTGAAGCTTTTCAAAAATATCTTTCCAAATTTTCGTAAATGAGAGAACGATCTTATGCTTGGTAACCTGATTTCGGAAAATTCGCAACACTCTCCACAAGAAATGAAATGGCTGCTGATCTCTTAAACAAGTTCGTACAAAGTGTGCGAAGTTAAGAATAAAACGTTGCAATCATCAATAAATAGTGTAAGAAAAATGGCACAGCAATCAGATTTATTCGTTCCGAATGAACAATCACAAAAATATATTCTCTTTTCGTCTGCTCTCATCTCCATGTTTCACCAAACAAATGATTTTTAAAACTAACAGTTCACAGTTAATATAAGACGGAGACACCACCATTCTATCAAGATATTCTGCGGCATTTCCTCGCGTCTCTGCAAAACTCAAATTACTTTACAGCAAAAGTATCCAAGAGTACACATTACAAGTACAATTTATAAAGAAATCACTTTAATTTAAAATTTACAGAAATTTACGAAAGAATATTGCTGGACATCCAAATATAGTAGTAATACAGAGAATTAAACTAGAAACAAGGTGGGTGAATATTAAATTCTTACGCTAGGTACTGTTCATATTAACCTTCCTCAAAAAAAGAAGGGTGATATATATATATATATATATATTACGATTTATAGTTATTCCATTAAAGTGGGCCCACCAGCGGCCGAGCGGTAAAGACGCTGAACACTGGTAGTTCGGTCCGAGGTTCGAAGTTTCCCTTAGAAAGTCCTCCACGAAGGCATCCCTCCCTTTAGGCAGATAGCCCTCGTGTGCCTTGCCATAATTGAATAACCTAACCTAACCTATTCCATTAAAGTGTTTTAGATCTGTTTACATTCTGAAACGTATAAATACTCTACATAGAAGGTATTCTTGAAATATTTGTGTCAGTCATTGAATAGATAGATATATATATATATATATATATATAACGAGGCACAGATCGGCTTCGCGTTCAGCAAGCTTGTTCGATAACATGAGCGATCTTTGCCACCAGATGACGTTGTTTTATCATAAAACTTGTAAAGAAAATGTGCGTTGTTACCGTTGGTTGTGGTAGTGGGGGTAGATTTTCCTGACAAAGCGTCATTCATTCAAATAGTTTACCATTGAATTACATAGGAATTTCTACATGCTTGCAGTTATATTGCTATAAAAACAAGCAATCTACGATTTACAGTTATTCCATTAGAGTATTAGAATTGTTTACATTCTGAAACAATTCTAAAATGTAAATTATGTAAATGTGTATTATGTAACGTATAAATACTCTACATAGAAGGTATTCTTCAAATATTTGTGTCAGTCAGTGAAGGGTTCATAAGTGGTTTCTGTGCTGATACTGATGGAAGATATACTAATGAAAAGTTAACATCCTAAAAGCTCAGAAAATTAAGATGCTTAGTAATGTAAAGAAGAGGAGAAAACGAAATATCTGAGTATGGAGATTCAGTTCAGTTCACAAAAAATTTGCTTCTTAGAAATGTGATATATTTCAATAAAATTTTCACAAAACTATATATATTTGACCCTAAATTTATCCCACTCCTTTAATAATGTTACTACAACTTTATTTATAGCAGCAATTATTATGAACTACAGGGTGTTTATAAAGTCCCGGACCCATTTTGATGTTTAATAACTCATAAAATAATAAAGATAGATTAAAATTAATAATATAAATGGTTAGATAGACTCAAAATCTTTCATGACCCTTGTCAATGAACTTCCACGTGTGTCCTCTTCGTCGCACGGAGAATATCAAGTCGATATTCAATTTCACGCCAGGTACCGTCAAGCATGTCGGCATCCACAGAGGCTATTGAGTTGTAATTCTGGTTTTTAGGTCGTCAATGTTCGATGTTCTCCTCCTGTAAACGTTGTCCTTTACAAATCCCCAAAGGAAAAAGTCCAGCGGCGTTATATCTGGTGATCTGGGTGGCCAAGGAATTGGACCTCCTCGTCCAATCCATCTTCCTGTAAAATGGTCATTCAAAGAACTACGAACGATGGTACCCCAATGAGGTGATTCACCATGTTGTTGCAAACGACATGTGGCTGAAGCTCTTCTAGTTGTGGAAATACGAAGTTTTCCAACACATCTAAGTATACGACTGATGAGACCGTCTTTTCTGTAAAAAAGAAAGGCCCAATGACTCGGTCGTGCATTAGTCCACACCACACATTAACCTTTGGGGAACCCTTTGTACCTCACGGTATTCATGGGGGTTTTCAGATCCCCATATGCGCACATTATGGCGATTAACAATGCCAGAAAGATGGAAGGATGCTTCGTCGGAGAACAATATGCACTTCAGAAATTCAGCATCATCTTCTATCCTCCTTAGCATATCTGTTGCAAAGGCCATCCTCTTAGGCCTATCGTCCGGTTCAAAACTTGAACAATTATAACTTTGTATGCATGCAGTCTTAATTTTTTTCTTACTAACCTTGTACACCGTCGAAATTGGCATATCCAATTCTCTTGCCGCTGATCTCACAGATTTTCTAGGATTGTGTAAAAATGTCTCTCTGACACGCCTCAGGATTTTTTCCTTTGGGGATTTCTAAAGGACAACGTTTACAGGAGGAGAGTGTCGAACATTGACGACCTAAAAGCCAGAATTACAACCGCAATAGCCTCTGTGGATGCCGACTTGCTTGCCGGTACCTGGCGTGAAATTGAATATCGACTTGATATTCTCCATGCGACGCAGCGGGCACACGTGGAAGTTTATTGACAAGGGTCATGAAACTTTTTGAGTCTATCTAACCCTTTATATTATTAATTTTAATCTATCTTTATTATTTTATGAGTTATTGAACATCAAAATGGGTCAGGGACTTTATAAACACCCTGTATTTTAAGAGGTCTATTGTTTAAACATATGAGATCTGGTGTCGCATATAAGAAGATTTGATTCAAAGGGTTTTTTATTTTAAATGGATGGCCTGAATTTTAAGGATTTGCTACTTTAGAAACGTTATTTATTCTGAAGACATTTTTTATGAATCATCATGACTCTAAAACTTTTGCGGAAAGCATGAATCATCATGATTGTTAATTTTCCTGATATTTATGAGAATCATATCGATTCAGAAAATTTTGCAGCATTCTGCGAACCATCCTCGTACTAATATTTTGTTGTATCCCTGAATACATTGCATTTGCATTGTGTATCCCTGAATGCATTTCATTTGCATTGTGTATTCCTTTGATTTCGAAGAATTTACTTGTCATACGAATGACAGTGATAAAGAATTTGTCCAGTTATGTCATTTGAGCTGAATCCAAGCTTGATGTGCATCATAGTCTGCCGTCCTGATTTTTAACTATTTCATAATTTACGGTATTTTGCGAGTCGTCTGATCTCTACGATTTTGCCGTGGCGTATGAAGCAACTGTTCTTACTGACATTTTGCCGAAAATGTAAACTGTTTTGCTCCTAAACGTTTGGTAATTTATGAGAATTATACTGATTCCTTAGGTTTCTCCTTTCTCTGAGAAACATTTAATTTCTGATGATTTTACATAACCATCTTGTTCAAACATATACTCTGAAAATATTTTGGAAATTTATTATATTTTTATTTTCGGCGAATCATCTCAGTTTCGAAGATTTTAGAGAACATATGTGTTAGGTGGTACAAATCAATTTTCATTTCATCTATGAAATACGTCAGACGGAATGAATACATTGCATTTGCATTAAATTAAGGATCCTAGAATTTTTTAAATTATAAATATCTTAACTGGATATATTACGTTTATACAATGTTACTTATTACTACCGAATTCTTATCGTATATCGATGCAGGAACGTAAAATATATGCAATGTCATTGCCGGGATTCGAACTTCGAGTTTCCCCAATAGGCGCTGAGCATGCTTCCAACTACACTGCCAGGGCATGCGGAAAGGAGGTAGAAAACG
>KK119093.1:866672-920726 GCA_000611955.2 Stegodyphus mimosarum | reverse complement strand
TATATATATATATATATATATATACAAGGTGTTTCAGAGATCATGGGACAAACTTGGAGAGGTAGTGGAGTGTACTAAAACATGCATTTTTTGTAAGGAATGTAGATTCTAAAGTGACGGGTTAGGGCATGAACGCAAAAAAACGACACGAGAGGAAAATATGTTTATATACAAAATCAACGCAAAATGCTTCTTTGCAGCAGTACAGTATTCACAATAAATGTTAAAAAAAGGGAGCACTAACAGCAATAGGAACTATAGCTGTGATTGGCAGGCAATGCAGCGGTAGTGAGCCGGACAAGCCACGATCCGATGCATCAGAGGATCATTCGCAACTCTGATGTCGAGCGTGATGGGTGAGTTTACGCACAGTGAAAAAGCTGACATGCATCTCATTTATGCGGTGCTGCTAATGGGAACGACAGAGCAGCGCTACGGTTGTACCAGGAACGGTTTCCGAACAGGCGTATGCCGAAGCACACAATGTTCGAGAGGTCGCATCTGTCTCTGTGTGAAAACGGGTCATTTGAAGCCATCTCTGACATTAGGAGTGGAAGAACTGCACGACAACCTCGCATTGAAGAATCCATCTTGAACATTGTGCATGAATCACCTCAGACAAGTACAAGAGCTATTGCACGTCGTCTGCAGCTGAGTCATTCCACGCTTGGAGAGTATAATGAAAATGGTTTGCACCCATATCATTTGCAGAGAGTCCAAGCTTTGCAAGAGACAGATTACCCTCTTCGAGTTCATTTCTGTCATTGGTTCTTGCAGCAGTATCGGGCGCAGGCGGATTTCCCATCGGAGGTGCTCATCACGGACGAGACAACTTTCTCACAGGACGGCATCTTCAATAGCTACAATATGCACGTGTAGGCGACTCATAATCCACACGTCCACGTGCATTCCAAACCCACTTCTCAGTGAATGCGTGGCCGGGTATTGTTAACGACTACCTCATAAGCCCATACCTCTTACTTGGCTTATGTTATCATATTTTTCTGCAAGAGGTGCTACGAGAATTGCTGCAGGATGTTCCGGCTGTCGTTCATGATCACATGTGGTTCCAGCATGATGGTGCACCAGCCCATAACCACGTGCGGGTCCGCAATTACTCGGATGTGACATTTCCGGGCCGATGGATTGGCCGTGGTGGACCCGTTCGATGGCCACCCCATTCGCCAGATTTATCCAGCTTGGATTTTATTTATGGGGCCATCTGAAGAGCATCATTTACGAGACTTCCGTTGACTCACTGGAGGACCTCTTTGCACGACTATCCATTACGGCTGCAAGCGTGCGCTAAATGCCTGTCTTTTTCAAAATGTTCGTCAATCCCTTGTGCGAAGTAACCAAGTATTTATTATTGTTGGTGATCGCAATTTTGAACATTTATTGTGAATACTGTATTGCTGCAAAGAAGCACTTTGCGTCGATTTTGTACATAAACACATTTTTCTCTCTTGTCGTTTTTTTACGTTCCTGTCTTAACCCGTCATTTTAGAACCTACATTCCTATAAAAAATCTTCACAAACACAATGTTAAAGAACATTGTGTTTTTGAATCTCATGCCAGGTTTGCTGCGGCGTGCAACGTTTTTTTTTTTTTTTTCATTTTTATTTATTATCCAATCTCCTAACTTATATTGAATGGCTACTGTGCTGAACTATGACCGTTTTGTTTTGAAAACGTAAGTGCATTCACTACGTAAAAGGAAAGACAATATGGTTTAATTTTTCTTAAGGAAAGTACTCTGGAATGCTCTCTGAAGTGATATCAGCTAAAACGTATGGCAATACACCCTTAGATGAAAGACGATTAAAGCGTTTCGATATTCTAAAAACTAACAATAAAGAACAATTAATTGTTCCATTAAAAACAGCAGAAACGAATACATTACCAATAACAAATTGCTCAGTACACTATCTGAAACTCACAACATAATAGGCCACCATAATAGGAAGAACACGTATGCTTGAATAATTACAATTTGTACAAAAATATTACATATGAAGTTTTAATTTATTTAAAATTATGTAAACAATGTAAAATGAAACATAATGAGCTTAAAAAGATATTGTTGTGAAACCAGTGGTAAGCTTGGAGTTAAATTTAAAATGTTAAGTCAATATGATAATTCCGCAGTCACAGGAGGAATGCCTAATATAAGTTCATATTGGTGCATCAGGATCATTTAATGAAGTTTGTCCAGCTGTGACCTTTAAAAGCTAAGACAGCTGAAGAAGTAACATATCGCTTTCTTTAAATATTTTTAACATTTGTTTCCCCATGTATATTGCATTCAGGTAATGGTAAGGAATTCAGTAATCAAGTCATATCAGAACAATGCGCTATGTGGAAAGATGTTAAGATAGTTTATGGAAAGCCTTATCATAGTTCAACACAATGCTCAATTGACATACCGAATTGCAGTTACCGGTCTATGACTTTTTTTTAATTCTTCCTTCTTCTAACAACTTTTATAAACAGTTCTAAAAAGAGATGAGGGCATGGTTCGAGAAATGAAAGATCTAAAACATATATTTTAAGAGTGACGGTAGAAGAAATTCATCGGAGTCTGGAAACGTTTCTTATATATTCCGTCTGCCCACCAGCGGCCGAGCGGTATAGCCGCTAAACACTGGTAGTTCGCTCCGGCTTTCCAATCGTGGGGAAAGGGCTGGTTGCATGGGCGTTTTTGGGGTTTTCTTCATGTTTAACGTGTATACAAGTCAGTTTCCTTTAAGAAGACCTTCGCGATGGATCTCTCCTTTCCGTAGTGCAGCCTAATGGTAGAACACGTAATAAAAAATATATGTTCCGTCTCGAGCATTTTCTGCATGATTAATAGAGTAAACCTTGTAAAATGGCAACTGAAAAATTTCATGAGTAAAATAAATTGAGTACATGTTTTTCCAAGAAAAACAATAAATAAAATATGAAATAAATGTTTCGATTACATTTCTGAATGCTTTTTAACTTAGAGTAATATTAAATTTTCATCCTGCTTTTATTATTATTATCATTCTCATGTCAAACACATCGAAAAGTTGGATTGCTTTAATTTATTATACAAAACCCTACCTTGGTGAAATAAAAATCGTAGATACGATCAGTTTTCAAAAACCGCTGAAAGATTGAACCTTTGAGCAACACTGGGGAACTGTCGCCACTGGTACAGTCTGTTAAAAGTTGTATTCCCCATACCTCATAGATGGTAACGATTACTGCGGAAGAAAGGTCACTCTTCTAATTCGTTAAAATTCCCCAATCCTCTCTATCTCCTAATCCAGACAATAATGATGTTGCCATCGTAAATGTTGCCCATGTTGCCATAGTAAATGATGAGAGGATCGCTGAAACCTGAAGTGCTTATTTTAAAATAGAAGACATCTGAAGCATGAGACCTTAGTCATAGTTTTATTTCCCAGAATTTTGCCTTTTAACAAAACCTACAGTTTTTCATATTCAAATTCAAAGAATTTTGTTATTGATTATCAGATTAAATTATTGATAGGAATAAACGCATTTTCTTCTTAAATTAAATTTTAAATTTAACAAACAATGCATTTGATTAATGTAGACTAAAACGAATTTGTTGTGTGATATAGCCGACTAATAATTTTAAGAGCTTTTGCATCTTGTTGTAATTAACAGAAGAGATTTCTAATATCATGTGTCATATAACTAATATAAAATCATATTTTCCCTGAAATTTTCTGAGTGTTTTAAGTTTTTTTACTTTCTAAATTTTCAAATATTTAATGGATTGCATTTTTTGAAGGTGTTCGATATTAGTAGAAATTTCTTGGGTTTCAGTTTTCTTGAGTCAAAGTTAATGGTTGCTTTGTAAGATCTAGCGCTAACATCGTTTGGATTTACTCTCTTGACGGGGACACCAAAGGCCGGCTCCATAAGACTCCAAAATGTTAGCAATTCGTCGACTTTCCCACCAATGAAATAGCTGTCAAGACGGGAGTCGCAAACATTTCCTTCTTATTGGAAAAATGCAGTTCCGTTTTCCTTAGAAATCCGTTCACGCATGCATTCCTCTTTCTTGGTAGAAAGACATGGAATGCTTTGTGGTAATGAGAAATGTAATCGTTCTAGACTATCGTTGCTTCCATGCGACATGAATTTCTCTACAAGTTCAGATTTTACTCATTTAAACTGAATTTGTTAACTCTTGAATAGACTATCTAAACATGAAGCTGAACATGCTAATTATCGAAATGAAAGTGTTGCATTACCACTTATCTAACAGTAGCATCATATTAAGTCCATGAATTTTTATCGAGGCAACAGTCACAACATTACGTCTGTCATTAGCATGGGACTTGTGTGCCTAATAGATAACAGTACCATTTTGCGCAGATCCGTCCCAATTTTGAAATTGAATATCCCGACGCATGGATCTGAAAGTCTCAAACTCCTCTTCCTTTTACCACCAAACCTCTCCAGAAAACTTCCATTCGCAATGTAGTTTAAGTGGAAGCATGTCAGAAAGACACTATACAATTACAAATATTCAAGCCTTCTCCAGAATTCAAAATCTGGCCCACCAATAAGACAGCCAGCATCACTAACAGCAGTCAGAATGAAAGTACAAACCGATAAGCAGACATAAAGAATCCGATGTACAGATCCGCTTCATGACAAGAATTCAGAAAGCGAAAGATATTTCCTATTTTTTTAAGTATTTAAATAAATGACAGATAAATGTCTACGGTTTGGCTCAAAGGTATCTTTAATTGGGGTATATTATTTCCAGTCTCATAAGTATAGTTCTTCTTAAAGCGGAAGAATTAATCAAAAAGGGAAACAATTAGCAACGTTTTCGTCTTATTCTTGACTTCTGTATTTTTTCGATTTTACATAAATCAAATAAATATTCAGCTTCTGGAAAATAATAATCACGTCATTTTACGAACATTCTCAGGTATAATATTCCTTAATTTATATCCATTCCTTTCCTCCTCTGCATTGTTTATTTTAAGTACAGAGATCTGTGTAATCAGCTGTGAGAGACATGTGCAAGATAGGGTTTTCCTAATTAAGATTACCGCTTAGGGTTTTCCTTAAGATTATCGCTAATATTCTTAGCCAGCAGTGCAGCCAATCAGAGAGGGATCTTAACTAGCTAAAAACATATAAAAATAAGAGAAAGGAGAGGTTATTTAACTTTGGCTGGGAATACAATCACCGCAGTTTCCATAAGCTGTCTTTTTCTAATTTGTAGCTAAGTAAGAACATTCTCAACCTAGCGCAAAGGGATACGGCCGAGATTGGGCCAGAGCCTTTAAAATTTGGCTCTTCAGCTCCGCAGTTGCCATCATTAAAAGAAAAAGGGTTGCAGCCATTTATCTATGTATTGAATGTAAGATTCAATTCATAATTCATAATTAATTTTTTGAAATTTTCACAAAATATTCTATTTCATCACCTTCTAAAATTTAATATAAATTTGTAATTAACTTAAAAATTGTCCAATTTTTGCAACTATCTTCGAGCTGCTGTATGGAAATGAAATAAAATTTATAATTTTTCCTTCCGCTATCCATACTTTTCCCATGTTTCATTATTTTTATAGCTAAAGCAACAAGGGCAAAATAATAATTTTAATAACAATGACAAAACTTTACATAATTACGCTACTCCGTCAAAACGTTATGTATCCAGCAAGAGGAGGGTTAACGCATAATCTTCATTTAGTGAGTAAAGTATGTTTACCTCTGCATCGCCTCAATATAAACAAGACATTCCTCATAGTAATGTAATAAATATAATCTTTCAAATTCTTTACCCAATAGCTATCTTGACCGCTTTTGTTCCATAATATTAGAGCGATAATACCAGACAAAAATATTTGATGTTTAACGCTAAGCTCTTGAAAACTTTTATTTTCATTTCCCTGCAACTGAACAAAAGAGTTCACGCTTCCAGACTTTAATTTTATGTTTCTGAATTAACTGCATTTCTCGGAAGAAACTCATTATTCAGCATGCTAATATTTACCAATATGTGTATTTAATATTTATGTTATAGAGGGAAAGTATAACGACTGCCTTAGCTGATTGTTCTGTCTAATATTATTGAAGAATTTCAAATTATAAAGAGAGACTTAGCAATTTATTAAGGACATGCACATTATGTGCTGACACTGTATTTTTTAGTATACAAAAATGTAACAAAATTTCACTTTGAGTATTACAATAATATATATATTTGATTATTACAATATAACATTGTCGAAAATTTCTCTAAATATTTACATTAATTTTTTTGCACTATTTTGTGTTTTGTTCCAGCATTTTTTATTGCTTTTATTTCGTTATTTCTATCTTTGTAGAACTATAGTTAATAATTTGATGGTTTATTTTATGTATGATAGAATTAGAAACCACATGCCTTGCTACGAATCGCAAATCTTTCAATTTTGTATAATTTTAAATCAAATTTTTGTTGCCAACTTGATGACATTTAACACTTTCTTGCCAACTTGGCATTTGCCAATTTGCCATTTTGCACACATTTTTGAAGCTTCAGGAGCGAGTTTATCCTAAATTTCCAAAAGCATGTACAGTACTATATAAATAAAATTCTGAAAAATAGAATCAGTCAGTCGTTAACCATATCTGAGAGATCGAGATTCAGATACAGTTTGTCAAATTACTCTGAATGTCTGTGAGTAATTTGGGGAAATTACGATATTTCTCGTGCGCTGAGAAGGAGTTGTTTAACATCGGCGTCTCCTTCAGCCGCTCATGGCTATTTATTTATTTTGCTACGTGCCATTATTGTTTATAATAAATTATCAATTTATTCTTGTTTATATAGAGTAAATGTTTAAAGAGACCTTTTGAATGTCAATAAGCAGGAGGAGGGAAGTGTAGCAGAAAACTATTTTGGAAATGACTGCAGCCACTCCGGAATCAGCAACAGTTTAAACCGCAGAAATGAAAATACAAGCAAATGCCACTAAGATGAAGAAGCAGATATATTGAAAACATAGCTATAACGATAGTGAGGATCATACTTCAAAGGGAGCTATATTGTAACACAGTGCAATACTGTAGGACAGGGAACCCCGATGAGAAGAAGAAAATCATTTCTGTGCATGCCATTGTTTTTTTTTTTTTTTTTTTTTTTTGTATCCGTCATATTGTTATCTATATGTCCCAGACATGAGAAATTATCTGCTTTCATCAGTACAGCGGCCTTGGAATTCGAGTGTATCTCTGACCGCCTAAGATTATTTTACCTTTCGCAATTGGCAGCTCGAAACTACTAGAAATCTGCGTGTTCTTTCAGAATTCAAATTATGGTTTTCTTGTGGCATTTCATTAAATACAAGTGTACATCTGTTTAATTGTAAAATCAGAAATTTTCTTTCGATCTGTTTTTCATATCATGAAAAATATACTTTTTTAAAGAGAGTTTATTAATTTTAATCTTTTGTAAAATGATGTAAAGTGAAATTTGAATAAACAGGACATCTTATTTGTGCATAAAAAATGAATAGGCCCAGATGAAAGAAGTCATAAATAAATGCAAAAGGTAATAAAAATCCCACACGGAACCTCCCGCTTTTCAACAACTACTATTTCAGCCAGTTTCAGTTATAATCAAAACACTACTTTAACTTTGAATTACTTAATTCATTTTGTATGCATCAATAGATATTCTTAATGAATGTTCATTTAAATTCATTTTGATTTTATTAATGGTTTAATTTAACAAATTCCATTAAAATTTAGTACTTCTTCATTATACGAAAAGAAATCCGAACAACTTTTCATATTTTATAAACCAACAGGAAAGAACAGATGTCCACTTTAATTTAGTGAAATAGATGAAGAAAAATATGATTTTAATTCTGAAATAACACGAAGATTTAAAATGAGTTCAAACGACTACGTTATAAGGTATTTCGCCCGCCTTCTTCGCATGCCTTTGTGGTGTAGTGGTCTGCATGCCCGACGCGTAACCGAGAGGTCTGTGGTTCAATTCCCGGCGAAGGCGTTGCTCATTTTTCATTCTCCTGCTTCGAAATAAACCTAATGTCTCTACAACGTGAACTTCCCGTTTATTCCGTTAGCTTTTTTAATTTTTTAAAAATTTATTTACTTTGTTTGTACATGACATATGTTATTAAGCTTTCTAACAAATTCGGCAAGTGAGATATGTTATAAATTATATATGTTTTTGAGATGTAAGTTACATAGGCTTCTATGACAGGTAGTATAAGCTAATAAAGATGAGGTTGGCGTTTCGGCGATTTCCGATATTGGTCCTAATGTGACAGGTAAATTTCGGTTGCCTGTATCATTGAAGGTTTCTCTAGTATTTCATTTCTGTTTCATTTTTCTGTCTAACTCATGTCCTGTATAACTAATTTATACCGTATCCTATTTTAGTTTTTAATCTCAAAAGAGATTCTATATAAATTATATTTCTTCTTCGTGCCATACCTTCTGAGACGTTCTGAAGTGCAGCTTTTTCCGAGCTACAGCGGCGACTCGTCAAACTCTACCGAAGGTCAATCTTCTTCTCAAAGGTCTACGTTTTAACCACGTTTTACGCCAACGGCGACAGATTAACTAAGAAATGTGTTATTTTTTCTTGACAGTATTAACAGTCATTTTCCGTGTAACTAAGTCCAGATGTGTATATTACTTGTCTCCAAACGAATAAATAAGTATGACGGATCTAAAAGAAAAAAGAAGTTGCATCCTGCATCGAGAAAGAATTCAAAGGATATAATGCGCAGTCATCTAATGTATTAAGAGAAACGATTTTCTCATCATCTAATGTGCTTCTATTTTTTGCAAAAATCAGTTTAAATTCAAGTTACGAAATAACTCCAATAAAGTGACATTGACAATCAAACTTTGCATTATTCCTTGGAAAATTAATATTTGATTTCATTTTTAAAATCATGTAATGTTCTTATATCCTGTGTTTTAGAGAAATCAAATATAAAATTTACTGAATTTTTTTCTCAGATTATTAGAAATCGAGAAGTAATGTAGAGTATCAAATTTAATGGAGGTAAAATTTTAATTAAAATGTTTTCCATAAGCAAATAACTTGGAAGTGGAAGACATTGCAATTTTTAAATATAATTATTTATTTAAATGGAAATTAATTCTTTTTCACTGTTCACTTATTTCTTTCCAAGAAAAGTGACTTTCTAAAACTTAATCTTCACAGAAGATGTATAACTTTTCGCTAATGTTTGTCAATAATTTGTCACAACTATTGATTTTAAATTTGAAAGGTCTTATAGGTAAAGGAAATGTAAGCATATATACCTACTGTAATGGAATATACCTGTTTTTGTTTTAAAATGCGTATCATGTGCATAGACGGGTGATACATAATTTATTACAAAATTGAAAAATACGTTTCTGTTTCGATCAAGATCCTCAGAGATCTGTAGAAATAATAGGTTATAGAAATCTGCTTTTATTTAGTAAGTGAGCTACTTTGAAATTTCATGTTTTATTGTTTATTTTCTTACTAAATGATTCCATGTTTCTAAAGTCTTCCGATTCCTTTTTTTTAATAACGAAACCACTCGCAGATTAAAGTGTCAGTTTCTTTCTAACCTTATTTTCATATGGTTAACTTCGCCATACACTCTCAGAATCAGTTCTAGCAAATGAATTGATGGAATACATAAATGATTTTGTAATCGGTTTCAAGCGTAAAATGAATAAAGCCAGTTCTTATTAGAAAATCATCCACGGTTGCATTAGCTCCAGATGGGTCGCTAAAGTCTATTACATAGAACAACCAACGAAATAATCATTATACGAAATTTGCTTACGTCTGGAAAGAGATATTTTAAGAGAATCGTGTAATACAAATTCCGTATGATGAGGCTCTCCGTTTTGAGAAGTAAAATTTAATTTTCGATTTCTGTTTCTATTAAATATGTATGTATCAGAGCCACGTTGACAAATTAAATTTTTGAAGGTAAATTTCTATTTGGGGCTTTTTCATATAAATTTTATTTTTTAATTCGTATTGAAATTACTATTTCAGTAATTTTGAGAATTCGAGTTTTAATCAGACGTTAATACTACATTGGTCATTCCATACATGTATTCTTACCCGACAAATTAATCGTCTTCACGAAATGAATTAACATGCTTTTAAGACAAAGCATGTTAATTCATTTCGTGAAGACGATTTTGCGAAGCGTTTACAATAGACATTGCCCATTGCGTTTCGAAGGCTTGATTTCCATCCTGTTTCATTATAAACAGAATCCATGAATTTGATGTATAGCTTTTTCTTTCGAACTATGTCATCCGATTCTCTGCATTTTAAAGTAATATGTATGTATTAAAGTATTAATATCTTATATAATATAGAAAGAGTTTCATTTTACCAAAAACTTTCAATTCAGATTTAATAAGTTGCTTCATTCAACTAAAATTCTACTAATTTTCTCAAAAGAGATAATATATTCAATAATTCATTAGTAAATAAATGATAGATATCATTAATTAAATTTGTGTTCCTTAGAGATGATAAATAAAAACCCTTTAATAATACACTGCTCGACATTGAAAATGCAACATCAAGAAGAAGTGGCCAGAAAGTGATAAAATTTGGAAAAAAGACAGAGACAACAAGCAGCAATAAGTGATCTTTATTTCAAAATGATAGTCAGAATACACAACGAGAACGGCGTCGGCTCAGTAGGATTAGGAATTAGGAATTAGGAACGGGGAAGACGGGCACCACACCTTTACCATTTGGTTAATTGGTTTAGCGCCGTCTCCCCACTACGTAATCCCAGCTGTTTATTGATATTAGCAAAACAGATACATAATTTGAAATAATTTGGAATAATACATAGGGAATGTAATACAAAGATTGGAAGCATAATGTATAGAATAGCATAATTACACAGTCCAATCATTTTAAATTTACCACCACGTACTTTCCATGTCAGAGTTAAATAACCAATCACAGAAGGTAGGTGGCAGCACAGTGCAGTTGAGCGTATATAAAGGGTGTGTGAGGGCTTCGGAAAACATTTCAATCGTTGGCGTAATGCAGAAACGAAGCGATTTATCCGACTTCCAAAAGGGCATGATCATTGGCTTTCGGGCCAAGGGTGGAAGCATTTCCGAAACGGCTGAGTTTGTGAACTGTTCGCGTGCCGCCGTGGTAAAAGTGTACCGTGCATGGCAAAATGGGACTGTCCAAAATCAGCGACGTGGCAAATGTGGTGCACCACGGGCCATAGATGACAGAGGCGAACGACGGTTGCGGAGATGCGTTCGGGCAGATAGACGGGCTACCGTTGAGCAACTGACCACCAAAATGAACCAAGGGGCTACCAAAAGTGTCTCCCAAAGTACTATTCAGCGAACATTGCTGCGTCTGGGCCTCCGAAGCAGACGCCTGGTTCGTGCACCTATGCTGACTGCTGTTCATCGACGGCGAAGGCTAGAATTTGCACGCCAGTACAGCAGCTGGACGTCCACTGAGTGGCGACAGGTTGCGTTTTCGGATGAATCGCGTTTTATGCTCCATCGGACAGATGGACGTTGGCGTATAAGGCGTGAAACCTCTGAAAGGAACCACCCTGCAACCATTGCCGGAACGGTCCAAGCTGGAGGCGGGAGCATTATGGTCTGGGGAATGTTTTCCTGGCATTCTCTAGGTTCATTGATCATTGTGGAAGACACAATGGATCAATACAAGCACGCATCTCTCCTTGCGGACCATGTTCACCCCTACATGCGCATTGTTTTTCCTCAGGATGATGGCATCTTCCAGCAGGACAATGCGAGGTGCCATACAGCTGCCAGTGTACGTGCGTGGTTCGAAGAGCACCAGGATGAGTTTACCGTCCTCCCCTGGCCAGCAAACTCACCTGACTTAAACCCAATCGAGCATCTGTGGGACCATCTCGATCGAGTTGTTCGCGCCATGGATCCTCAACCGCGTAATCTAGCGCAGCTGGCCACGGCATTAGAGTCGGCCTGGCTCAACATCCCAGAGAACACCTTCAGGGACCTATGTGACTCTCTTCCTGCACGTCTCGCAGCAGTCCGCTCTGCGAAAGGTGGTTATTCTGGCTTTTGACAGATGGTCACATTAATGTGACTGGACTGTGTATAAATGTACAGAATTTTGAATGTAATACAAAAATTTTAAGCATAATATATGACTTTTTAAAACTCTTTAAACATGACTATTTAAAACATGTGCGGAATTTTGAACATAATATGCGACAAAAAGAAATAGTAGTAGAAATAGAGTAGTTTGTAGTTACTAATTTCATCTTCAACTGTCCAGTTCTGGAGAAGAGAAGCCGCAGAATTGGAACTAATAGTTAGATCCGGCCATCCACGTGAATGAATTCTGTCAAAGGTTGGAGGGGCATCGATTGAGTTATGCAGAATCAAATGATGTGCTGATAGAAAACCCTCCAAAGAATGGCCTTTTTTCATCCGTTGAAGCATAACCCCAAGTTGTATTATGGGCGTTATAATCACCCACAATAAACTGAAGAGGGATTTTAATGCGTTGTAGAGTAGTTGATAGGAAAGTCAATGAAGGAAGAATGGACTCGGATGGAGATGAATATTGTGAAATAAAAAGCATGGAGGTTTCCTGTACATCGAGAAGAATGGCTACATTGTCCCTATTAGCTGCGACGACAGTCGGTTTCCAATCCTTGTTGCAATTGATAATGATGGCCCTGGGTGGTTTCTCCAAATCGCCTGTTTGAAAGATAGACCACTAAAGCGGGAAACCCACAGCAAGCCCGTCTTTAATATAAAGCTACTGAACAAAGATGAGATCAGCCTCACGTTCTACTGCGTATTGCGTAAGTTGAGCAACAGTAGCCTTAGCGTGTTGAAGATTGATAATTCTAAATAAAATTCTATGGCGGTTTTAACACAAATATATACTTTGACGGGCTATAATACCAATTCAGGACCCGCTGAAGCAAGAGTTTGTAAAGCAGTAAGAGAATTTAAGAGTCTAGTGCGTAAATCCTTGGGCAGCGAAAATTTTGAATTTCGCTTAGTAGTTGCAGTTCTTCGAATGTCGTCACACAGTGCAGTAATTTTATCAGTATGAGGTAAACCAGATGCCAATACTAACGTAGGATCAAGTCCATTTTCTGGATGTGCTGAGTCACCGTCAATCGGGAGAACTGATTGACAGGACATATTTCAAAGAAGAATTTTATAAATACTTAAGGCAATCGATGTTTGATCAATTGTAAAGGTGGCACGCAGTACTTAATAACCTAACAGTATTAGGTGCAATCCAAAACTAGTAACAAACTTGGTCGTTAAACTGTTTTTCATCTGTTTTAAAACTTGCTGTAATCCGAAAGCTGTCTTGTAAGATAGAAGTCTTAAAAAAAAACTAATATCTTGAAAAGAAACAGTCCGTGCTTTCTACTATTAAAATGTAAATAATCCGGCTCAGTAGGATGTAGGACCACCGCGGACAGCGATGCACGAAGAAACACGTTTAGGCATAGAGTCGATAAGAGTGTGGATGGTGTCTTGAGGGATGGCTCTTTATTCCCTTTCAACCATTTGCCAGAGTTCGTCTTCTGAACGAGGCAGGGGAAGAGTCTGCAAACAGAGGCCAATCACATCCCACACATGTTCGATTGGTGACAGATCAGGAGAGTACGGTGGCCAGAGAAGCATCTGTATACCTCGCAGAGCATGTTGGCAGACGCGAGCACTGTGTAGTCGGGCGTTATCCTGCTGACAAATTGCATTAGGCAGCCCCTGAAGGTACGGGATTGCCACCAGCCGCAGAACATTATCCAAGTATCGTTGGGCCGTCATAGTGCCCTGAATACGAACTAGGGCTGACCTGGAATCGTAGGCAATAGCGCCCCAAACCATTATGCCACGTTGTCGCGCTGTGGTGCGTTCCAAAGTTACTGCCGGATTACATCTGTCTCACGTCGACGCCACACACGTATGCGGCGACTGTCACTGGATAAACAAAAGCATGACTCATCTGAGAACACGGCGTTTCGCCATTCTGTCATCCACATCGCTCCAGTCCGACACCATTCTAAACGTTGGCGTCTATGCTGTGGGGTCAATGACAGTCTTTTTAACGGACGCCGTGAGTGCAGGCCACGTTCAACCAATCGACGGGAAATGGTTCTGGTCGACACGGGAACATCCAGGTTATCTTGCACATGCTGCAGAATCGTGGTAGAAGTGACTTGCGGGACCGCCACAGCTTGTCGGCGGATGCTTGTCGCCACAGCTTGTCGGCGATCCACGCGTGCTGACGTCACTCTGGCTGCACCTGCACCCCTCCTTCTTCCCACATTTCCTTGTTCCAACCATATTCGCCATAGCCGACGCACCGTGCTCGCATCCATGTGGGTATCAGCTGCTATTTGACGTAAGGACCAACCCGCGCTTCTTAGTCCGATGACCATACCCCTCGTAAAGTCGTCTATCTGCTGGAAGTGCCTTCGTTGACAGCTTCCTGGCATTCTCTCCTATTACACGTATCCTCCGGTATAAAAACCAACTTTCTTCGATAATTCATCTGGCAGATAGAACGACACGAATACTGTCCATTCTACACGTTCCTTCCCTTATATATTACTTCACGCGCGTTGGAGAGCCGGGCATTTCACATCATTCGCATAACTCAGTGACGTGCGTCTACTCTAAAATTTGCATAAATTTCTGAGCACTCCTTCTTGGTGTTGTATTTTCAGTCTCGAGCAGTATATATTTACATAACAAATTTCAAAGTGCAGGAAAAAGTGTCGCTTTTTTATGTGCGAAATGGGTTGTTTAGATTCAGCTACATTCGCAAGTGACTTTTGGTTGTTAAATACCTTTTTTAATAGGGTAAAATGCATTTACAAATTTAAGTCGGAAACTGGATTTGCATTTCAGAGATGTTTGCTTAACATGCATTTTGTATCCTTGCAAACAAAACTTATCAATAAAACTTTAAAAAAATTGCACTTATAAATAGAAAAACGAAAACCGCTACCTCAATTTCATGTGAGACCCACATTTTTCAGCATGGTTTAATCAAACTTTAGCTTCCTGCCATTCTTCAAAGGCTTTTCTTGTTACCTCATCATGAACTCTTTTATAAATTTCTGTTTTAAATCTATGTATTTAATTTATAAAAACATTAAAGAATTAAAACGGACAGGCCTCTAAAGCCCGAGGACAATATTTTTCCCTGACCCATTTGAGGATTTCTGTATTTCATCATCACACAAAGCAAACAATTGAAACTGTATTCAAAATTATTATGACTAACCCTTTACTTTTATTTGTTTCCGTTGTTTAGCGATGTAGATTAAAGTGGAGCCTCATTCTACCTTATGAAAGCAGAAACAATGTGCATATTTATTAGAAAATTAAAGATTTCTTAACTTGGTTCGTAGAGATTTTTTATGTTGTTTTTTTAATTAGAATGTTTTCCCTTTGTTCCTTTGTTTTTATCCAAGTCTTTTGAGCTATTAGACAGGAAATATATATCTGGTTTATATCAAAAATGCTTTCAGTTGTTAATTTGATTTCCAGAGTTTCTTGCTTAATGCTACCTACTTCGTTCCTCTAAACACAAAACCCTCCCAATTTTCATAAATACATTTTCTTCGAGCAGTAGGTACTAGTAAAGAATTCATTCTGCTGAAGTAACGGGAAGAAAAAGGATTTGTTACTTTTATTGATGAGATTAAAACTGACTTTTTTTTATTTTACTTGTTCCAAAAACGCATCAAATCCTTTAGTTATAAAAGGGATTTTTTTCCTCAGTTCTTTGCATATTTCCTGAAGGGCTTAGACAATAGGATAAATGAAAGGATTAAAAGACAATTGAATATGATTTTATGCAATTTTCTAGAAAGAGGATTTAGTCCTTCAGAAAATAATTTTCTTTCATCTCAGTAAAATTTAATTAAAAGTACCCTTTGAACGAAAGTGGAATTAAAAAATGAAATATATGTATGAAATTTAGGAGAATAAATATTTATATTCTGTTGGAAAATTGTTCCACATATATTTTAAAATATGCTATATCTTAAACTGTATTGACACATAGGAAAATAGTTGGAAGATTTCTTGCGAAATAATTACAAAATTCTCTTACATGTAATATCTAAAGAAATAAATCATTTACATAAGAAACATTTTTATGACTGCATTCTAGACTAAAGCAAATTCACAACGCTAGGTACAGAATCTGGCAATAAATAATGAGGTTTAAATGAAAGGCAACTGTGTTACTTGCTTCGTATTGAAAATATATCCCTTTTGCATTGACCATGGAAGTACTTAAAGCAGCGATTTTCAACAGGTGGTACGCGTACCGCTGGTCATACTCAAAAGAAAAATAGGTGATAAGCAAAGAAACAAAGTATTTTAACATTAAATTAAAAAAAAAAATTCAATACCCAACATCCTGTTTAAGTTTTTTTTCTAACACTCGTCAATTTATGCAATTTCAGCTTTGTTCAAAGTCAGCAGCCACTCATAGACTTTAGCAAAATATTCCGTTATTATTTTCACAAATATTCTTATAGCCATGACATAACAACATTTGTCATAAATAATGTTTTTAAAAAAGAGTAATAGAAATGGATGTTGCATTTAATAGGAAATAATAATAAGTTCCTATAAAAAGATAATAATATTTCATCAATTCTTTTAGAGCTGATCGATATATTAGCATGTCTACACTTAATGTCGCCATCACTTCCGGGCTCATATTGCTCTATTTTCAATTAGAATAAATTTTTACGTCGATTTGCTGTCTCTAACAGCAAGTATTTAGTCTTCTTGTTACTTTGTGTTCTTTACTTTTCTACATGATTTGAGACTATCATCGTTTGTTTTCGAAGAACTCGTAATATATTCTACATATAAATCCTTTAAATATTTGAGAAAAAAACAATAAAACAAACCTAGATTTTTCAAAATGGAAAAATGTCTAGAATTGACTAAGCGGAAAAGTGATGATTTACAGGTGATGGATCCAGGACAATCTTCTAGCCCTAAGAGTATTGAAAAAAAAGGAAAAACATGTACTTGTATATAGAAAATATAATAAAACTATTTATCATTTGAGATTATCTGGAATGGAGATGAAATGGGACCTCAACCTCGATGTGTTGTTTACAGTGAACTACGATTTAATCAAATTATGAAACCATCGTTTCTTTAAAGACATCTTTCCAATATGAAAGATACATCTGAAGAATTTTTAAGAGGAAATTACCGAAGTTTAAAAATGGTAAACAAGTAATGAAAAATTTTGTTACCTTAAGTAAAAAAGCTTTGGAAACTAGTTACATTGTAAGCCTGAGAGTAGGCTCACACTATTGGAGGAAACCTTATATTACCTTATATTACCAAAGATATCGTTTTAACATTATTCAAGGAAAAAGCGGCTAATGAACTTAATAATATTCCATTATCAAATGATACAGTAAGTCGACGAATTCATGAAATGACAAATTAGATAAAAGAGACACTTTTTCAAATAATAAAACACATTGAGTATTTCGGATTGCAATTGGATGAAAGTATTGATATAATGAATTTTCTGCAAGTATTAGTTACATTCATTTCGGTGAAGATAAACGAACTGCCAAAGAGTATTTATTTTGTGAATCTCTTCATGAGAGATCAACTATAATTGAAATTTTGAAAATGATTGACAATTTTATGTCTGAGAATGACAGTTCTTGGAATAAGTGCATTGCCGTATGCAGTGATGGAGCTCGAACTTTAACAGGAAAACATTCCGGTGTTGTTACGCAAATAAAGAAAGTTGCACCTGAAACTAAATTTACTCACTGCTCCATTCATCGCAAAGCTTTAGTAGACTAGACAATTCCCAAAATTCTGAAAATCGTTTCGAATCAAGTTGCGAAAATTCATAATTTAATTAAAAGCCGAGCTTCAAATTCAAGAATATTTACAATTTTATGCAAAGAGATCGGTATTAAAACGATTATGTTACATTTCGAAGTGATTATCCAGAGGCAAAGTTTTGAATCGTATTTTTGAACTTCGATCAGAAATTAAAATTTTCTTCTGTGATTTAAAATTTGAATTGTAAAATGTTTATTTAGTGAATTATGGTCAACGACTTTAGAGTGTTCATCTGATATTTTTGGAAAGCTAAACGAATTAAATTTAGAATTACAAGGACAAAGTTTTAATTTGTTTACCATTAGAGAGAAATTAAATTCAATCATAAAAAAAATTCGAGCTAATAATAAAGGAACTGGATAATAATATTATAAGCTTTTTACCACTTTTAGAAAGTTTTCTAACCGAAAATAATTTGAAAATAAAAGAAGTATTAGCATCCGGCATTAAAAATTATTGCTTTTCATTGATAAATAATTTCACTTGTGTTTTCCCGAGGATTATGAAAAAGAAAATTGTATTCGAAACCTATTTTGTTCAAATGTGCCTTAAATTTTATCTCGTGAAGAAAATGAATAACTGATAACTAATGAAAAGAACGACAAACAACTCATTGCTTCCATTTTATGTTTGAAAAATAAATACAGAATAAAGTTAAAAGTATAATCTAATTTACGGTTAAAAATAAGTGAAATAAGAGCAGACATGAAGAAATTGATCTCTCTTAAACTGGCCCAAATTTCACCTTAAATTTTAGAATTAAAGTATTATACTTAAATTTTGATAACTAAAATGGTAATCAATTTGTAATCTAATATTTTTATGTGTGCATATTTAACATAAATAATCAGTAGGTTGTGAAAATGTAAAAATATCTATATTGTTTTTATATTTCTATTGAGGAATTGTAAAATGTAGTGGTGGTACTAAATTTTGTCAATTTTTGTTTAGGTGGTACGCGTTTGTCGAAAGATTGAGAACCGCTGATCTAAAGGAACTTGCCATCTTGTGATACTGCCTGAAGATTCGACGTTCCAGTCCATTGGATATCTTCAGTGTTTTCAGGAATGGTTTTTTTCAAAGATAACGTTAGTTTAGGGATCAGAAAGCAATTTCAGGAGGATGAATGCATAGAGTACAGTGGATATTTAAGTATACACGCGTATGATTTGTTCTGAAATTTCTGAAGAACTGCTGCTTGTTGAGCTGCTGCGTTATCATGAAAAATCTAGCCAGCATGTATTAATTAAGAATTGTTAGTTGGAGAATTAAATTTGGATATTGGTTAGGGGTGGAGAATTCTACTACTTCAGGGTTTTTAAAATACTGCTAAAATAAAGACTGCATTTAGATTCTGTTCCGCGGAAACGAATTCATGATGTGTTCTTACTTTGACAAAAACACTCTAACGTTTCTTCAATTTTTAAGATAAAATTATTCCTTTAGATAAAGAGGAAGACACCAATTCAGAACTTAAGCATTCAGTTATGAGATCATTGCCAAAAATACCATACAACATTCTTCTCAACAATAGAATTTTACGGAAATTAACTTTCTATAAAAAGTTCAAAGAATCTTTTTCGTACCAAACATGATCATATTTTTGGTTGAGAGATAAAGTATGTGTTACAAACTGGAAATAATTTCGTTTTCGAAAATGTCCTTCTAAATTTTAACGATTAGTCTCAAACATCAGATTCATCCGTTCTTCACCGTTTTTCAACTTCTTGAGTAGTACTTTTCCGAATTTGAAACAAACCTTGATGTACGCTTTTTATTTCTTGTTGCATATTTAACAATCTTCTCCAAATAAATCTTATGGTATCATATTCTCATGAAGATTAGTGGGTGGCCTGGAATAATGACACATTATAAATGATGGTTGGAAAATTAGTTGATGAATGTTGCTTCACCACTGGTGCTTCAATCCTAGTCATAGTCAATTAATTAGTTTCATTAATTGTTTATGAGACCGGGAAAAATGTTTTAAGCTGTATATAATTTAAATTTTAATCAATACTTTTTATTAAAATTACAAATTCAGAAGACCATAAATAAAAAAATGCATTGTTTCCGAAGTAGAAATATATATCAGTGCGGAATATATACCTTTTTCAAACAACTATAAAATATTTCTTGATTTTCTGGTATTTTCACTCACTTACGTTTCTAGGATGTGATGCAAGAATTTCTGGTTAAATGCTATCCCCTTCTCTTTAAGAGTACATTTCGAAGCATTACATATGCTTGTTTTCGACAAAACACGTGGCATATAGCGAATTCAAAAAATATTTTGTGATTTCAAATCCATTCCAATACATGTTAATTAATATCAGGCAAATTTAAAAAAAATGGACAAAATTATACAAGTTTAAAAAAAGATGTCATCAAAATTTAGTAATTCCTTCAAAATATTCTATCAAGCATTTAATACCACCAATGTTACATATAGCGTTTAGTAGAGTTTTATGTTGTTGTTAACTATTAAAATTCGTTAATTAGTTAACCTTTTATGAAAACTTATTAGTCGAGTTTTGTGGAAATGTGGTATAAGAAAGATTAAAAAGAGAAACATACGTAAATTTAAACTTCTATTCACTACTGAGATTTTTAATGTTAAAGTTTCTTTCTTGATTTTTTAGTAACATTTGTTAGTTAATATAAACATACGAAGCGCAGAGCAAAAATATTACTTATTTATTCTTGTGCTCAGGATTTATTGCACTCAAATTCACTCAAATATTTTTCAGTTATAAAACACATGTGCAAAATTACAAAATAATGCCATTATTTGTATGTGATTTGCCTTTTACCACACTATTTTGTACGACGATGTTTCAAAACTGCAAAGTTTTGCACCGCTTTAATTTCTAATCCGATGTTTCATATCACTAAGTTTTAGAACTGCGATGTTTTCCCCCTTGATGTTTTGTACTACCACGTCTTCCCGTTGCATTGTTTACTAACTATAGTATAAGATATTAGGAAAAAAAGGAGACTGTTTGAATAGGTAAACATTAAAAAATTTCTAATTTTCAACGTCGTCGGGATTCGAACTCCGCACCTTCCGAATACGCGTCGAGTGTATGTGACACCACGAAGGCATGTGGAAAGAAGGAGAAAATATCTTATAAAATATCTAAATTTAACATACATATTGCAATCACCTACTACAACACTGCTCGATTTAACACAGTTCGGAATATTACGCACGAAACGCGCAGATCTGCATCATTAACTTTTGCTAATATATATAAGAGAGAGTTTTATGAGTAAAACATTCAATGGCCCCTTCTACTTCTTTGTAGAAAGTAAAGGAAGTATTGTAATCTCGAAAAATATCGGGTATCTTATTTCAGTGGTATCCATGTTGATTATTTCTAATTTTGACTATTGCATCGAATCCGTTTTAACTATTTCTGTCATGACATTTGTACCCGCGGACAGAATAGAGGAACCAACATCCTCGATGGATTCTAAAATGGATTTAAAGTGGATTCAAATTGGATTTTTTTCGTGACGTCTGTATGTGCCTTGCATAACTTAAAAATGATTAGCCGTTGAATGTTGACATTTTATATATAGAATTACTATAATATATTGTTGTATATATCTCTCTTTTATTCAATTAATCGGCAGCATCAAAAGTATATATATATATATTATATAGAGGGTATATATACCCTCTTACCGGGCTTAAAAATTCCATACCCGGCCTTTTCGCAATCGTTGGTCCATTTCCATTTTCGCAATCGTTCTTCTTAATCATATACTTGTAATTACAGAAGTGTTTTAATGGACAAACATATTCACGTGTTATTAATATCAAATTTTAAAAAAATCGATTTTTGACAAATAACGAAATCGAACTTTTAATGTGGACTTCCGGTTCCTATGCTTATATCTGGAAAGTTTTACATACATTATGAAAAAATAATATTGTAAGAAGTTTGACTTCCTTACGAGAAAAACTGATCGGATATTTAATTTCAAAATTTGCATTTTTCGATGTCATTTCAAACTTGTATTGACAAAACGGTTAATTAAATTAGAATAATTCGAGAAAATACGTTTAAATATATGTCTTATATAACAGGCCGTACGAGTAAGTCGTGGTGTCCGCATCAGAATTTTTTCCAGTGTAATTATAAAGCAAAACATTTTACTTGCATGAATCTTTAACCTAGTGATAAAATATAATAAGAAATATTTGATAATCTACGCTTTCGTTTACTATTAAAAAGAGAAATTTTGAAAACACTTACCGGTGACCAGGGTGTACCAGTTCGGGTAAGAATTAGACGGGAAAATAGGTGTCACGTATGGCGCTCTTACACCATTTTCTGCCAATTTCCTGAATCCCGGTAGTCCGGCAATATCCTGATCCGGATAATCCCATCGGCAACCGTCCACGAGGATGAGTAAAAGTTTACGAGCTCTTCCAGGATCACTATCGCTATAATAACTATATCCAGAAATTTCGGGAAATATTAACACACATAAAAACAACAAGCAAAGAGGTGGCATTGGTGTCCCTTTTACAATGATGCGGATTCACGAATGTTTGTGCGTTTCTTGGGAGAAAACGAAAGTTTTCTTTCGAAGCGGAGATGGAATTTGCGATACCCTGCAAGTCCGCCTAAACGTCGTCTGCTCTTTCAACTCAAATCATCATGAGAGGGTGGCAGTGAAGCTCCCGTTACTGCCGCCCTGGTGGCGGATTGAGTATAAATTAAATATCGTATCCGCCCTCGTGTGTGACCGCTCGAATAAATTTATTTTTGTTTTTGAACTAATTCAAGTTTGATCGATAGTGGACACGAAGATAGGGCAGTTTTTCCGTTTTCTTTTCATGCAAATATTTTATGTTTGTGTATATAGGAAACGAACTAAATTTGGGCACATTTTTCTGGTCTTTTAATGAAATTTTCTTTTTCTTCTGAGTTTTGAAAAACATATTTAGTTCATTTTTGTAGTTCATTTAATAATTTTTCATCATTTTTATGAAGTTTATTTTTACTGTTAAACTTTCTAATTCAACTTTACGTAGTTTTACTTAGTAGTTATTTCGAAAAAAAAAAAAACTTTTTGCCATTTCGGTTCAAAATCAAATTTCTATCATTCATTTATTTAAAATTAAGTTATTCCAGGTTGTTACTTATCTTACTAATTAAATTAACGAATTTTCTTTTTGTCATTTCCTATGAAATGTGACAGCTACATGTCTACTTGTAACATATGCCATTACACCCTTTAAGTAATAAATGCTTTTCGATTTCTTTTGAAAATCATTATAGTACATCAACTTCTACAAAGCCCACCCGTGGCTGAGCAGAAATATCGCTCAAAGAAGGTTCGACCTTGGTTCATTTCCGAGGGAACATCCGGCTAAATGGGCTTTTTTATGGTTTTCCCCATGTTTAGCGTGAATATGAGCCAGTTTTCCTCAGTAAGTCCTCCACCAGAACATCTTTTTTCTTATGCAGATAGACATATTATATGCTTTGTAGTAATCAAATAAAAACATCTTTTAAAAAAACAACAGTAAACGGCAAAGAACGTTCTGTGAAGGAGATTGACAGGCAAAGAAGAGAATCTTATCAGTAAAAATATTCCATTCTGAATTTTTTTACTATAATTTAATGCTTCAAGAATAAATTTGCAGTTAGCATGTTTTAACTTTAAGAAAGGTGCAAAACGTAATAATACATTTTTAAAAACTATTGAGTTTGTGGCAGTTAGTAAACAAATTGGTTCTTAAAGAAATCTTCCTTAATCACAACATAGTTTGGGAAAATCTTTAAAAAATAAGCTTTTTTAATAGCAACAAAATCTTGTATTATTTAGAAAGGTGTTAAAAATCATACATTTTAAAAGTGGGGAAAATTAATAGAACTATTACCATTACAAAATATTATTTATGTTTCACTGTTGGTGAAATGTTATTATTCATTTTTAACCTGCTTCCCGATAAGCTTCAAATTTTAAGTTCAAATCTTCTACAAACACTGTTTGGCGTTGACAATGCAGAGTGGTGGAGCGATGGTTTCAAAAATCCGCGATTTAGATATCATTTTTATTTTCAAATCTTAATTTCATTACTACTTTCTTTTTGGCAAAAAATACACATTAACTGTGATGTAAGTAAAAGAATTTAATTTTTTTATGTTTTATCATATTTCAACTGAGATTGTAAGTTACTATATTTGCAGAACTTAAATTCATGAAGTTCAAAAATATTCAAAGCATGAAGAACAGTAATATGCTATCTTGGAAACAGTCTCTCTAACACAAACATATCTGAGCTCAATACTTCTAGGAACTAAGAGAGTTCATACCAGATATGAAGTAAAAAAGACCTTTTATTAATAAAGATAATGATGCAGATGTTAATGAAAATTACCAGATGGTAATACATAATGTAGAATGTAGCTATTAAAAATGCAGGTATTATCATTTGCATATGTTACAAATTACATACATTCAAAATTATATCATTTAGGTAGAATCTTAGAACAAAATTAATTCACCTCCAGAAAGCTCGTCTACTATTGCCCTGTTGGTTGAAAATCACTGAAATTCAACTCATAGATCACTGTTGTAGGCAATGCAGTAAGTTTAGATGAATTGCAAAACTAAAATAGAAGCGTAATTGTTCCCCTTACAGCTATTGGTGGATATTGATGTATTTTAACACTATTGGTCACCAGTGACTTTCAGGTTTTTATATTTTTTAAAAAGAACTTGAAGTAAGAAATAAAACTGTAGAATTTATAGAAAAGCATAACTTGAAAATTAATTGGGTTAAAGATCACACAGGAGTGCTAGTAAATAAAGCTGCAGACAACGCTGCGAAGGAAGCAACTAAGAGCGATAATATAGATATTTTTTCCCCATATCAATAGGATACGTGAAAACATTATTGCAAAAAAAAAGGCACGAAAGAATGGCAAGACCGATGGGATAATGATAACACTGGAAGAAAATTATTTCGGAAGGTAAGACCAAGAGGCTGTCTAGTAGCAAAAGATAAAATTAAGCGCTGACAGGTTATGGACAAAGTCCAGAATATTTAAAGAGATCTCACAGAAAGAAAGTAAAATGAAAGTGCAAATGTAAACTACAAACTGCAGACTTTATACACTATTTGTGTGAGTGCATACAGACAGTCTCTAAGAGAGAAGACTATTTTAAAAATATCTCAAAAAAATATACAGTATTTTATTTATGAAAGAAAAATCCAGGTTAGGAATTATGAAAATTGTAAATAATCTAATTGAATATGAATATTTTGAAGTAGATTGATTATGTAGTAAATTCCTAAAATAGTAACTAAGTTGAATTGTATATTTGTGATTACTTATGTAATTTAGTTAGAAAATTTTTGTAATAAGCAATAATGGGTTTCACAACTGTAAATCAATGTTAAAAATTATGTAAAATTAATTAATTTAAATGAATAAGTAATTCAATGTTTTAGAAAGACGGAAAATCTCATTTCACAAAGTTGTTAAAATAATATTCTTAATTGATTGCTAGGTGATCCTGCTGGAGGGGCCAGAGAATCTTCTTCGGAGGATGAGTTTAGGGCGAGCTGCCCAGTGTTTTTTATTATTTGATCTTTGATTGTTCCTTAGTTTTATCGGTTTGCCAGTATTGGTGGTACTGTTTATATGTTTAGGTTTAAGTTTAGGTTCAGGTTACTATTAGTCAACAGTGAGTCAACAGTCATCCTGATGAGAAAAAAAAAGACCATAAAAAGATGTTCAAGTAATTTAAACTTTATTCATGTACGAATTTTTGAATATAATGCCAGCAACAGAATTATTTTGGTGATATTTTATGCATAACATTTTATTATAAATTTTACTTGTAACTATAACGATAGCAAGAAATCATAAAATTAATGTGGTATCTGGCAATGAATTATAGAAATTAATGCATACGTTTCTAGTTCAATTGGTAATTACCACTCTTAAGAAGTTCTCAAGATGCTCCTCTGGTACACTAGCTCTAATTTTACTCTTAGAGTGCTCACTCTTGAATATAGTTGTTCAGAAATATAGAAGCGACCAAACAATTGTGACATAAATAACGCATGGCTGTACATTATTTTTACAACCATTGGTTTATTTAATGTGTTTAACCTCTCTTGGATATTCTTAAGTGGCAAGTGTTATACATATACATTATGTTAAGTAAAAAGTGATTAGTTTTACCCATAGAAATAGGAATCCAGCCTATTAAATACATACAAATTTCTTCAAAAAATTAACGGTGGCACCCACGATTTGTTGCGCCGGTCAATTGTAGCGGCTGACGGAGACATTTCTCTTTCGCACAGTGACGTAGATACAGTAGCACTAATGGATTCCGAGACAGATCACAAAGGAAAAGTGGTGGTTCTCTACGAGAATATAAAAGAAGTGTCCACAATGCAGAGGGGAGGCAAATATTTACTGCCGACCAATTTAAGGGAAGAATTACTTAAATCACTAAAAGCGCCACAACAACTAGCATTTAGTGTAAAACTAGTTAATACCTCTAGTGTACTCTCCTGTAAACTCTCCCACTGCACTCGCAACAATCTCCAACTCAGCTTTCAACAACTTTCAAACAACTGTCATTCGCACAAGTGACAAATCCTTCTACGTCTCATCACCTACTTCTATATCCAGCAACGGAAGATAAGGCTGTAACGAACAAAGAGCTATAAACTGCACTGAGCAAGCAATTTCCTCTTCCGGCCTTGGTGTAAAGATTACTCAAGTGAGAAATCTCCAGAAAGGAGGTTTAGCAGTCGACTGTCCCTCCAAGGAGAACATAGAAAAAGTTACTACCACATTGCAAAGCGCAAGAGGTCAGGCATTAGTCAAAGTAAAGCTCCCAACGACTAGACTTCCCCGTCTAGCAGTACACAACGTACCTCCAGAAATTCAACAAGACATAATCGAAAAAGTACTAAGCTTTGACACGAAATCCACAGTCAAAATATCACGTAGACTTAAGCTAACAATGGAGTCAAATGGATACTGAAGTGTCAGCCCACGGCATATCACCGACTCATGCAATCGCCCAAACTCTTCCTCGGCTGGAGGGCCCACAGAATCTCCGAGCATTTTAACACACGAAAGTGCTATCAACGCCAGGAGTTTGGGCACATGCAGCGCGAATGTACAAATAAAAAATGCTGCGCCTACTGTGCGGGCAGCCACAGTATCAAAGATTGCAACGCGCGCACAACATCCTGCATTAACTGCTCGGATTTCAACTACAGGACACGAGGTCATACGCATACAGCACACCCCGCCTACAACATCGGCTGCCCTACCTACCATAGATACGTTAAGAGGTTCCGCCGCAGCAGGCAATATGAGTGAGACCTCCACCAGCTGCAGATGTCAACGAAGTAATATGTCTCCCAGTGCCCTGCAGAAGACGCGAGCCCAGAATAAAGACTTTAATATTTCGACCCATGCACAAGAATGTCCTATCAGATGTGTACAGATCAATCTGCAACGTGCTGTAGAAGCTGCAGCGCAACTCATCCAGCATGTTATCAATCACAATTTGGATATTTTCTACAAGAACCCTATTGTAGAGAAGAAAAGTGGCAGGTCTACCTCTTGCTTGGAAAATTTATCAAGCAACAACTTTTCATGCGCAGGCACCACGAGCTGCCGTACCGTGCTGCAACACTTTCTGGTCCCCTTTCATACAGACAGGAATTATGTTTCAATCCTGATAGCCTTCAACCGCTAGCAATTAATCTTGACCTCCATATACTCCTCCCCCACAAAATACTTATCTCATGTTACCGCTTGTTATAATGATGCCGAGATCAGGTACTCCACCACTCCATAGATCATCAGTGGAAAATTTAACGCGCACAGTACCACTTGGAGCTATTCTAAGACAAGGGACAAGAGGTGGAAGACTTCTTAGCTACTAACAATCTGCATCTACTTAACACCCCAGGAGCACCCTCAAGCTTCGATAACTCCTACAATATAGGATGGCCGGATCTAACAGATGCTACAACTGATATGGCCAATAACATACAGGAATGGGAGGTTAGAGAGGAAATAAGCTGCTCTGACCATCGGTACTTTCACTTTTTTATCACCATGGACAATGCAATTACAATTCTGAAGAGATACAAACTGCCGGGTTCAAAAAGGCGGCAGTTATGACTCTCCTTCATGGACATCTTAAGCGAAGAGAAATCTGCACTAGACTACCACAATAGCAGCTACAGCCGGGGAAGGTGGAAGCTACAGCCATTGCCCAAGCAATTAAGCACACTGTAAATAAACAGGTGCGCAATGTTATGATAATCACAGGTAGCCTGTCTTCTTTGCATGCAATCAAGAACAGCGCACATTCATCTCCAATAATATCGGGTATACGAAAAGAGCTCAGAGACTTAGACGGCAAGCGCATACACATGGTTTGGACTAAAGGCCATGCGGGTGATGCTGGTAATACCTTAGCGGACAAACTAGCTAAAGAAGCTGCAGATGGCGACGGTGCAGAACAACTGCAAATCAAATGGCCCGCATCTCATCTGAAGAGAGCTGTTCGTCTTAAAGCCATCTCCATCTGGCAAAGTGAATGGGATGTCTCTGACACCGGCAGACGCACCTATTATCATATGTCCTATGTTGACACGAATAGACATATTACTAATAAGCAGCTTGTGCGTTTTATTTCGGGACATGGGCCATTTCCGTCCTACTTCTTTAAGCGCGGCATCACAACAACGGACGTCTGCGTCTGCAATGATACCGGGACCCCAGAGCACTATTTGACGGCATGTCCCCTTACCAGCAGACTTCACATCACAATGCCGACGGCAAATCAACAAGCATTCAGCAAATACATGATCAAGCAAAAACACTTTGTGCGGAGGATTACTCAAATTATGGATGAGCTTGCCAACTATGGCACCGAACTATGCCAAGTAGAGTGATGTCTACTCCCCAACATCATATGCAGGATTCGCATCAGTAATATGCACATTTGCACTGCGGCAGTTAGCACAATATTTCTCGCAACCGTAACCTGTTACGCACCTTCCGGTGTAATGCTTGATAAACTGACAATTGTGTAATACACACCAAGTCCATAGTAATATAGTTGTTGTAGACTCAAGTGCTGACTATAATTGATTTGTATATTGCATCTCTTTAGTTTACCGCAAAGTTTTTAATCACCCATGGTATTCGCCTATTAAATGCAGTATGATTTATGTAATAATATACATGTAATTTTACGTATATGTGCAAATATTAATTATATTATGCAAATGGTATTTAATTATTATATATTTTCTCTTTAGTGCACTGCCTATATGTTAAGCACCCATGGCAAGCGCATTATTGCTACTGTATGATTCATGTAATAATCGTCATGTAAATTCATGAATATGTGCGATTAGTAATTATTTTTATGTAAATGGTACTTATAAAAAAAGATAAAAATGTAATTAAAAAAAAAAACTTAATTTGAGAAAAAAAAATTGTGTATACCTCATGTACCTGTATTTACGTACTGTCTATTGTAATGTGTTTTAGGTAAAGTATATTGTAATGTGTTAATGCAATGTTTATTTTAATTTCCAAGGGATCTGTAGCTATGCACCCACAATTATTTCGATGTTGATTGTAATCTCACTAAAGTTATGACAATGGCATGGGATGCCAACCGTAACTGCTTCTTAGCTCCACCATTCCCGTTCAGTATATCCATAATTCCTGCAACTTTATCTACAATGCCCTCAATTTATACTTCTGTAAAAATCTGCAATTACGTACTGTCTATTGTAATGTGTTTTAGGTAATGTATATTGTAATGTGTTAATGTAATATTTATTTTAATTTCCAAGGGATCTGTAGGCTCTGCACTCACAATTGTTTCGATGTTGATTGTAATCGCACTAAAGTTATAGCATGGCATGCCAACCGTAACTGCTTCTTTGCTCCACCATTCCTGTACAGTATATCAATAATTCCTGCAACTTTATCCGCAGTGCCCTCAATTTATACTTCTGTAAAAATCTGCAAATGACGTCTGTTCTCTTAGTGCATACCTACATAGGACTCATTTAAGGTTTAACCTTGTAGGACATTGTACTGTTCCTTGCATCATATTGGAATCTTGTAATAATTTCCTTGTGGCTGCTGTTGGTGCAGTGCAGGCTTGGTATGCTTCAGACGCTGGGATTCGCCAACGGGTGTGAGCGGCCTGGGTGGCTCCCACTCCTTGGTCTCTCCTGCTTCAGATAAGGGTGGACGTGGCGCCATACCAATTAACCATAATGGTAGAGGGGTCGTGCCCACGTCCTCCGTCGCTCCGCTTATCTTCAGGATAGTCAACTACTCATTGCAAATAATCAGAGCGTGACAACGAGGAAACAAGTAAGAGACTGCCCACGAGGCTCATGTGCAGGGCCACTGTTGTGAAACATAACCTATAACTCAGTTCTTCAATCTGCTCGGCAGGAACATACCTCACTGGTAGCCTATGCGGATGATGCGGAGCTATTGGTTAAAGGTAGTACGAGAGACGAAGTTAATGGGTCAGAGGCATGTACACAATTTACCAGCTTATACGAAAAACTCAAGAAAACTCAAGATAAATCTACAGCAGTGATATAACCAAATTTATAACCGGGCACCAAACCCAGCCGCTCACCCTGCATCAAACTCAAACATCGTAATATCAAGGTAGTTAAAGCTTTAAAATACCTAGGAGTTATCTTCGACCTAGGCCTCACATGAACTCCGCACATCCAAGCTCAGAGAATTAAGACTTCTGCCATTCCTAGAAAGGCAAGACAATTTCAAGGCAGCAGTAGGGGTGAAAATCCCCACATCCAGCAACTTCTGTACTCTACTGTAGGAGAGAAAATAGCACTGTATGCAGCTTCAATCTGGTCCTTTCCAATGAGCATCCGAAAGATAAAACAACTAAAGTCACTCCAACGAACTTTTGCACTTAGCCTACAGCGGGCCTACAAAACTACGGCAACAAGCGCTGCCTGTGTTCTTGCAGGTATTCTGCCTTTACACATCAAGGCAGAAATGGAGGCAGCCTGCCACACTATTATCCACCTCCGACAAGATGCCAGCTTTGATGGCACAATCTACAGTCCAGCCGCATATAAACATCCCTGTAATCAGAGGGACACTTACCCAGCATTTACACCAAAATTTCTAGGAATTTGCCCCTCCTCATAACATCAACCAAACAGCATCACTTTATACGGATGGCTCAAATCATGATGATGGTATAGGCAATGCATTTATTCATCTTGACAACAACAGTACTGCTCTCAAATGGAAGGCGCACTTAATGCCATACAACAGCGTGTTCCAGACAGAGGTGATGGCTGTCACAGCAGCCATAAACTACGTCATAAATAGTAACATTGCGAGTGCCATATTGTGCACAGATAGCCTCTCAGCGCTATATGCGCTCAATAAACATAACCACACTTCTCCACTTATAGTTGCCTTGCAGAAAACTCTGCAAAACAATGAACACATCCCTATTGACCTAGTCTGGGTGAAAGCGCATGCTGGAAATATAGGCAATGAAGCTGCCGTTACCTTGGCAAAAGAGGCTTCAATGAACGATTAAAAGAAAATGAATTGATAAAAAGATTCAATGAAAGTAAAGTCATGATCTCAGCCCCCACCTCGTAACTGAAGAAAATATTAAAAGACAAAGCCACACAAAAATGGCAAGTGGAGGGGGACTCTGAAGAGACTGGTAGAAGGACGCATTAGTTCTATCCAAAGATGAGGACGGAGCGCTTGCAGAGCATAACGATGTTTACCAAATTTATAACGGGGCACGGTCCGTACTCCACACATTACAACCGCCACAGCATTTCGAACATATGCGGGAAAAAAGGCTTTCCAGATCATTATGTGTTTACATGTCCTGTAACTACAATTCACCATCTACCGCAACCATCAACCAATAGGACAGCCTTCAAAAAGTTCCTAACAAAAAACAGAGCTTCCATTAATAAGATTCATAAAGTCACTAAAATCATCACAGCATACGGCTAAGACAAATCAGCCGCACAAGCAAAGCCTCAGCAGAGTTACCCATGTATGATTATTGCATACTCATGTTATCTGCAATTTGCATTTACAATTATATATCATATGTGTTAAGTGAACTGTGCTTATAATATTGATACTGCATGCATTACTTCTGTTCATAGTGCAACCACATGCTATCCGTGGTAAGTGAACTGTGCTTCGCTACTACTGTTCAAAGTGCAGCTAATTGACATCTGTGCTAAGCGATCTGTGCAAAGAGCAATGTACTAAGTGATCTGTACTCAGTGGTCCGAGCTAAGCTTCCATCAATGCTAAAGCCATTATTTATCATCAGTGCTAATTGATAACAATTACTGATTGTTATCTAACAACATATCATACCTTGCAATAAGACATAACGGACCTCTATGTATTCTAGTTATATTAGTCTGTGTCTTGTTTCCTGCCTGTATTGTATTCTGCCATTATTTTATTTTGCCCGTATTGCCTTCTGCCTGCACTTGTATCTTACCTTGTACCTGTATTCCGTCTGATATGACCCTGATAATACCACTCCATCCATAGGGCCTCAACAAAATATGTAAATATAAAATGTGTACAGTAAAAGAAGCACACCATGTAAACTTGTATGTACTTAACACCCTGTTACACTCATGCAAGACATGCTTGCAGCATCCCGGTGCCAATATGCATGTCTGAATCTTTTATAATTTCCTAATTGTATTTACGTTTAATGTATGTTATGTCCAATGTTTGCTCTGTTTAATGTACTATATTAAGTTTTTAGTGCCAATATTCCCTATACACTAATCTGGAAATCAAAATCGTACTATATGTATTTAATGTATCTCTGCATGTCTACTGAAGTTCCATTTAAGATGTAGGATTCACCCTAAACACATTCAATGTTTTGAATTGCTTAATGTTATGCATATACAGTATTCAAGTGCTTTACATAAAATGTAAATAGTAAATGACACTCTTACTGTCTGGATTCCTTATTAAGCATATAAGCTTTAAATGCTTAATACATTCAAATGACTTTGCTAAACAAACTGCAATACCAGAGACTTCCTCTCGTATGCGTGTAATTCTGTATATAGTCTACAATACCAAATGTTAGCATTCAGTGTATTTGCATATATAGTATGTATCATTTGCATCTGCATTGTACTATCTACCCTCATAATATGCTTTATTCGTTACTGAATTTGTAATAATGTATTTACCTTTGTAATAAAAAATTTTTCTTCCTGTGTGGTCCTGTGCCAGTTCAGCTGCGCTAACTATTCTTTGTATAAACACCCGAGCTCCATGAACATTGTGATTATAGTAAATCAGTTATACACCTCCCCAAATGCAATCTTTTCTCACATACTTGCTAGCAATGTCCCTCACATTTCTATATTATTATAATTATATTACATCTGTAATCTGCCTTGCATATACATCGTCAGTGTGCTTCGTGCAGCATGCATACTTTATACATCATTCCACAATTTTCATCTAGTATTCCTATAACGTATCCATATATTCAGTAGCCAATCTATAACTGCTGATATTAGCATTAAGTTTATTTGCATTTTTTAGTATGTATTAATTTCACTCGAAATGTATTTTCTGAATTTGCAGTATGTAATATTTGCACCTGCACTTGAAAAATTATTATGTTAACACTGCATATTATTATGTTAACATTGATATTCACGTATTCTGCTCTGAACATCCAATGTCAGTATGCTGCACGCAACGTGTGTATTCTGAATATTGTTTCTAAAGTTTTCATCTAGTTTCTTATAACGCATTCATACATAATGTAACGTTCAACAATATCTTATGTCCTCGTCAAGCGTAATATGCTACATTTGTAATACGTATTATCTGCATGCTACATTTGTAATATGTATTATCTGCATCAGTATCATTTGCATCCGTTGCATTAAACGTGTTTATATTGCGTAATGTGTATATACTGTAAGCGTAATATAATTGTAATGTTTATATAGTGTTAGAGTAATTTTAATTGTAATCTGTAAATATGTCTTCTTCTTTGTATATACCGCAATATATTACGTATCTACACTCGTAATATGTAATATTAGCACTTTTAATGTATCTGCATTCGTTTATATTATTTGTTCTTATAATTTGTACGAACAGCGCAAATTCTATAACACTCAAATTTTTTTTGCAATAGCATCCACGCATTATTTACATAGTCATTGTAATTAAATCTTTAATGCACCATCCTCTGTTTCGTATTCTGTTAATACCTTTATATGAATATTCTGCTCTGCATATCCCAATTTTAGTGTTGAATACTATTTCTAAAGTTGCATCGTGTTTCGTGTATTTTATCAACATATTTCATGTTTTTGTTTCATGTTTCATTTTATCAACATATTTCATGTATTGTATCAATGTATTTCATGTATTTTATCAATATATATTATATTTGCAATGCTTAACATTTATGTATCGAGTGAAGGGCACTGATATCTAATTACGCCTTATGTTTATATGTGTTTTGTATTTTTTTCCACTCTCTCTTTATGCCGTACACTTGATTATTTATGACACGCTTATGTATCCTAAATTACAATGTAGCACAATCATTCATCAGCCCCTTGTATGCACTGTAAATACTTTTATTAATTTCAATAAACTACCGATGCAGCCTTATGGGGCTGCAGGGAGTTGTTGCTGCTGGATAGGGTAAGGCGTGGGACATATGCCTGTTTGCCACTGTTAAACACCAGGCGTCCCCGTCTTCTATCACCTGTCACCTATCCCTGCGAGCTAACTGCTCCATTCTACCTCTACTCAAATGTGAAAGTACATAGAGCTGGTAAGTATCGTTATTTTACTAAATTTCCCTTTCCTATGCCTGGAAACAAAGTGCAGTACAAAACTCATCTGATGAAAGGATCCTCTGAATCCTTTCAAACTGTATCTATGTCGATGCCTCTTAATATCTAAAACTTCTCTTGTCACTTCAGTGGAACCACATGCTGCATATATTTACGGGAGGGAACACTAATTATCTCGAAAATTTTAATTTGCAAGCTTTCGGTGCCTCACATTTTATCTAGGAAAAGATGTATTCGTACAAAACAGCATTTTAATGCTAGATTCTGATAAAACTTTTCTCTAAATGCAGAGTTTTCCGTCCTTATAATATGCAGTGTGATGAGTTTGAATTCTGCATACTCATTATTGAGACAACTCAAAATAGATGATTGATTGATTGATGGATTGGATGTCAAATTGATGGATAGCATGTCAAATATTAATATTGTTGGGCAAGAAGGTGAAGTAAGAATGTAGAGTAATTAATACTCTTGGCCATGGCTTTCAAATATTTTTTTATTGGTATTTGATGTGCTTAAAACGCATGATATTGTTTTGGGCTTTCTCTCATTTCGAAAGAGGACTTGGAACAGCGACTCAACTCAAAACTCATTTTATTTCACGCCAACTCGGAGCACCAAATAACCCGTCCATCGATGCTGAAAGCCAGCCTCGAACCCAGATTGCAACAGTGAAATGTAACATGTAAGTGGGGTCTTGATACTAATTTTGCGTTTCGGGTTCACTTTTTGGGTCACATGTGGCCTGCAGACAACCGGTCAGACACTTCTGCCCTACAGATAATGTAGATAAGTTTCTAGATGACCATGAATATCCGTACATCTCAACGAGTTAGGATTTACTTTTCTCAAAAATTGTGGTCATATTCCGCACATTTACGCATTTTTCTTGTATATCGCTAATACATCATCTTACTTTACAGTAAATTTTATTTTTCATGTATAAGGTATTTCTCCCGTCTTATTTGCATGCCTTGTCAGCACACTCGGCGCGTATTCGACAGGTACGAGATTGGAGTTCCTGCGAGGGCATTACTCATTTTTCACGTCTTCTGCTTCAAAATAACCTAATGACTCTACAATGGCGCCCGAACTAAAAAAGGTGGTGGAGGATGATTCTTCACCACCAGGATTTGGCGATTGGGTCCAATAGTCCCCAGTCACCCTTTAAAAGGGGGAGTATATAAGGTATTTATGTGGCCTTCTTAGCATGCTTTCGTGGTGCAATGGTCAACACGCACGGCCCGTATTCGAGGTTCGAGTCACGGCGAGGGCATTGCTAATTTTTCATGTCTTCTGCTTCGAAATAACTTAATGACACTACACATGTGTAAAAGTTTTCTGCTATTTTTCGTTTTTTATCCGGAGTTCAGTGTCTGTTAAACTGAATATTCTGTTTATAGAGATTGTATGAGTTTTCATTATATATATATATATTTTTCATTTTCATTACGTATCCTAAACTTCTGATTTTTATTTTTTGTTCATTATGTACCTTCTTTATTGAAATGTTTACCTTTCGACTTTAGTTCTGGGCATGCATAAGTATTTATTCTTCATTAGAAAAACAAAAATCAAATATAAATAGTAACACAGTTCGAATTTACATTTTATTTTCTTTACTTTCCATTTCAAGAATGCTTAGTGGAAGAAGCCAAGTAGATTGATATAGGATTAGAAATGTTAACGAATCGGATTCACTCTACAGCAGAAAAATCTTTGAATTAAAGGTACGAAATTAGTTTGGCTGTTAAGAAATTTCTAGAGATGTTCCGTTACGCTGTTAAAAGCTAGTGTTATTTTTCCCTTCTTTCAGCGAATCGTTGTCATTATTTACGAAACTCTCATTAAGTGGGGATTTGAAAATTGGCAAAGCGAACCGAATTCCTCTCAAAACGCTTTTTCTCACCATGCTCTTTTTCTAGAATCTGACACAATTTTATTATCTTTATTTTCTGGAGTTAAATTATTCGAGACATAAGCTCAGGAAATTTCAGTGCTTACAAGTTCCATGGCACTGAAGATAAATTATAAGTTGCGAAACAATAGAAGGAAAAGTTCATATGACCTATACAGCGAGACTGGTACCATTGGCATGGCTATCACAGACACCGAGTAAATATATTTCATACCAGCTTAATGGCAGAAAAAAATACTGGGCTAAAAAGCGAAAATATACCTGTTATTACGACCATGTTGGGCAGATGCAGTAGTTAGAATTATGGAAGTATGGCGTTCAGAGTTTTTTTTTGTTGTTGTTGTTGTTGTTGCTGTTATATGTAAATACATAAATCTCTAAGAATCTGCAAGTAGCGGTGGCTAAACTTTTATTAAATTTTATATGTACTAAAGGATGTATCACTTTTAGCTATGAATATTTGCTTCAAAATATTATGTTGCTACGAATTTCTGTATGTATGTGGATAATTTTAGTGAAGTTATGTTTAAAATTGTGGTATATTTTGCATAATGTAACATGAAAATCTGAAGAGTCAAAGCTGTCCCTGAACAACAAGATTACGGGGGCAAGTCTATTTAATATTGAAGAAAATGGCTATATCGGTAATTTGGCGAGATATCACCAAGCTAGCGACGGATTGAACGACTAATTTTTGTCGCCAAATGTTGCCAGAAATCGTCATAAGTCTCCAAGCTTGGCAACATTGTGGTCCGATTGTTGTATAACTGTAACTAATACTGTAATTTTTGCCTATATGTAATTGTAACTGTATCATGCCCTTAAATGTAACTTTAACCCTACACTGCGCAAAAAAAAAAGGACAGCTCTATATCTCCTGTTCTACTGGGCCGATTGACGAAATTCAAATTGCGTTTTTCATGTCGCGAAAGCGCGACTTAGGATATGTATTATATTTATACATATCATTGTTCAAATATAGGTATTTTGACACAAAATCGGACTTTTTATGAAATGATATGCCAATGCTTTTCCATATTTCCATTCTACGAGTCAAATTATGCCAAACTGCCAAGTTTTGTAAAAATGACACGAGTAATTTTTAAACAACTAGCTCTCAAATGTTTAGCTCCTCAATGTTAATTCAGTTTGGAATGTATTTATTAATATATCTTTTTTTATGAAACTTATTTGATTCCTTCTTACACGGTTCGAAATTTAGGTTCATTCCAAATAAAATTCACCCATTTTTTATGATTTATTTTAAAAATTTGTATTTTTAAATAATATTTATAAATTTTTCGAAAAATATTTTGAATTATAACCTATAAAATGTTTACAATCATCTTAAAGTATATGTATTTCTAAGCATACCAGCAAAAAAATAGAGCATTTTATTCAACATTTTCGAAGATATACGTGAATTTATATGTTGCCGCGTTTTGAAATTTGGCATATTTGTTGAAAGCGATAATAACGAAAATGTGGTTTACGCACTTTGTTAAAATTCTTTAAAAGTAGAACGATGTGACTTTTTTTCCTCTCATCCACAATGTAAAAAGGCAGGAATGATGTGACTTTTTTCTCCCTCTGTACTATGGAAGGGGAGGAAAATAGGTTGCCACATATTAAGGAGTTCGCCAAGTTAATTATTCTTGGAAACTGAAAAAAATTCGCCAAGTTAAATTTTTGAATTCCTCTGTAAATTTCTCACCATATTTTACAAAATTTAATATTTAAGCATAATTTGAGTCGTAGAATCGAAATATTAAGCAAAAACTGGTGTGTTATTTCAGGAAAATTCCGATTTTGTGTCAAAATACCTATATCAGAACAAAGCTATATATAAATCTAATACATATACTAAGTCGAGCTTTCGAGACATGGAAAAAGCAATTTGAATTTCGTTCATCGGCCCAGTCGAATGGGAGATATAGAACTGTCCTCCTTCTTTTTTTTTTTTTTTTGCGCAGTGTACATGCCTTCTGGTAATTTCAAGAAATGGAAGATACTAAAGATTCTCGGCGGCTGGTGGAAAACTATATACGACTGAAGAGACCATCAGCTCTCAGTTCAGAGTATTGAGAGATCTGCTTGGGAGCTTCGCCTTTTTCGATGCGCTTTGCTTTGCGCTGTGATGAACGTTCGTAGTAGTTTGAAGAGTAACTACTTATTGTACTGTGTGATGCTGGAAAGAGCTGTACAAGTATTTTTGTAGAAAGTTCCAGATCTGTGAAGTGTTTCGTTCAGTAATATAATTTTTTAAGCTATCATCAGTTTTGTGCGTATTAACATTTTAAAACGCAGTACATATTTCAAATTTATTATTAGAACAAAATTATTATAAAATTATATTAGCAATTTGGTTTTCTCAAATTAAATTATTCGCCCACGTGGATTTTTAAAACTTTTATCACACTATTAGTAATAAAAAGGGCTGCCAGTATCCGATATACAATAAGAACCAATATGATGAATGTCTGTTTAATTAGTCGAAGCATTTGAGTGCTTTTTGCTTAAGGACGTCACGCTGAGTTAGGATATTTGAGGATGGCCAACACGAGGCTTATAAGAAGGTAAGCCTCGTGGTTAGGGAAGCCTTCGTGAAGAGAAGCTACTATCTCGTACTCACATTACAATGAGAAACTCTAAGAAGAAAGATAACTTTCATTGACATGACTCAAATTCACGTTACATTAAGTAAGCCCTTACCAGATACGTAGTTTATGTCATTAATACGTTGCGCGTACAGGAGAATCGCCGCCTTCCTTAAAGTTAACTTTCTATGCGAAAAATGCGCTAAATAAAATTCAGATTCAGAACTTATGAAAACAAACCTAAATATCTTTGTAATTAAAAAGAAAAAAAACGAAACATAAGATGATTGAAAGAATTTTTATTACGAAGTAAGATATAAAATTTTTTTTAGAACCTTGTGATTATTATTTCAGACAATGACCGACGCAGCTCTGTAAAAATTTAGCTGTAAGGAACATTAAGTTTTAAATGTATCTAATAAATTATTCTCTGCTTTCTTTATTCGGGTCAATCTCCATTGAAAAATCAGTTCTTGTGGTATTTTTAACAATGAATTTAATTTCTTGTCAATTAAAGGCGATTGGTCTTCCTCTCTATTATCACTGCTTTCACTCTCCGATGGCGATATAAAATCCTCCAGTTCTTCATTCTTCATTTCTCGATTAATTCTTTTATTTCTCCCTCTTCCATACCTGAAAATGCTTCGCTTCCAATTGTTTTTGGAATTTGTGCGACTTTTTTTGGCTTCAGTTTCAATCAATAGAAATTCTTTTAAATTGTTGATAACTTCTGCTCAGAGCTGATTCCAACAAACATTCAAATCTGAATGAACCTTGAACCGCAAATAAAGGAAATTCTAGCTCTGGAGAAATTAATTGGACGCAATTAAGATAGCGCGTATATGTAAAACCGCGTTCCGCATATCCGCGTTTGGTAAGTGTTTACTGTACAGGGATACGAAAATGACAATGCGCTCAGCCGTACATCTGGATTTGATCTAAATTCCTACTACTGATGGACAATGGTCTTAATCATCCCGCTTTGGTGACCTCAAGTTACAGAGGTATGTCCTAGAAACATTAAAATAGCGCCATTGTAGCACACAAAAACAGGATAAAAGATACACAGCTAGGTATAAACTGTTTATAACTTTCAAACGACTTGTTTTCTACATTTCTAAATGTTTACTTTTTACGAATTACTTTTGTTATTAAAAGTTATTAAAGAATAAAATTACACAGGTGTTTTTTATGAATAAAAATTTCCAAAATTCGTATAGAAAATGAAACGAAATATTTCAGTAAATTTGTTTTAACAAATTATATATTAAGTATATCAATTAAAATAATGTTATAGTGCCTTATTTAAACTTTAAATATGAGCAATTAAAATAATTTTACATTGGGCAAATGTAAATATTAATTCTTAATTTATACATTGTTGTCATTTATTCACAACTGCTTTAGAAATTTATAGTAAATACAATTTTTCATATAGATGTACATTTTCAGAATATATTTTTTGGTGAACTCTTCCCTACATGAAGATATAAACTGCGGTAAAAAATTTTAGCATTGGAAAATATTGAACCTTTTAATTGAAGAGAATTGTGCAATAGCTCGAACTATTCATTTACTGCTTATCAATAAGTGAAACAGTTCATAGACGTCGGTGGCAATACATCTTTTAAAATAAGTACTAAAACGAGTTAAAGTTTGGTCCATTTTCGAAGTTCAAGTGCAAGTGGTTTAATTAGAAACCAATACAAATTTAATGCTGGGAAAGTGTTCTGATAAGACACGTCGCAACCTCTCGTTGTTAATTGGACAGACGTCGTACTTAATCTTTCATTAATAGTAAGATATAGTATTTCTTTTTTCATGCCGTTAAAGAAGAGGAAAAGTATTTTTCCTTTCTTTTCTTTTTTTTTCCAAATGATTAGAAAGGAAATTGCTACTATTCTAGGCAGTTAACAACTGAGTTAGTGTAACGTGTTTGGTTCTACATCTACGATTTAATAAACCCTATTATGTTTGGGTAATATTTTCTTTGGAATTTTTTTAATATACAATGACATTGAGAACTAAGTGGAAGTAAATCTGAAAAGTAACTAAGATTTTTTTGGAGCATGAATGTATTTTGGTAATCTTTTTATAGAACGTTCGATCTGTTCAGTGAGTATCAAAGCACGCAACAAAGTAAGATGATTCCGTACGCTTAGGAACTTGACTTTTTCATTGCAAATAATGTATTATTTTCACTAAACAGGCGATATCACGTGCTAAGGAAATATAAACCATGGACAAGATTATGATCTTGAAACTGGCCAACGAAGAAAGGAAAGAATCCCTATTTCTAGTTGCATCAAAATCTATATGTTCAAAATTATCTGGATCCTTTAAATAAGCATAGATGTCACCGAATTCTGGATCATTCGGTAATTCAGCTATAATTGTTTCCTGGGAAACTAAAACTTCAGAAGTTACATAACGCATTTTATTAGATTCCCATTTTAATTCAGTTTAATTCTTGACAAGGCGTCGGCTACTGTATTTTGATTGCCAGGAGTATGCTTAATTATTAAGTCGTATTCTTGTAACTTTAAGGCCCATCTAATTAATCTGGAGTTAAATTCTTTCCGGAATATAATCTACCTAAGGCCGCATGATCAGAGTAGGTTGTAACTGGGCTTTTCCAAAGTAGACCCTAAACTTCTGAAATGCCATTAACACTGCTAATGTTTCCCTTTCTGTCGCTGTGTAGTTCCTTTGAGTCACACCTGGAGTTTTGCTAAAAAATGCCAAGGAGTGCCCTTTTTCAGTTAAAACCGTACCACGGCGTAATATGAAGCATCCGCCGCAATCTGCAAGTTCTCCTTCCCTTCCGGGAATTTTAACACTGGGACATTAATTAGAGCTGATTTAAATTTTTCGAAAGCGGTGTTTGCCTCCGCTGTCCATGCAAACTTGGATTTCTTTCGTTTTAACACTAACAAAGGTTCAACAATATCGGCAAAATTTTGGATAAACGAACGATAATATGAGCACATACCAATAAAGGATGAAAGTCTTTTCGTAGTATTTGGCTGAGGATAATTTTTAATTGCTTTAATTTTAGAATCTTCCGTTTCGATGCCTTTAGCTGAAACTTTTTATCCTAAATATCGCAATTCCTTAGTTGCGAATTTACATTTTGCGGCATTAATAGTTAAACCTGCTTCTCTTAATAACGAAAAAACTTCGTAGAGATCTTCCACGTGTTGTTCAATAGTATCACTAATTATGATAATGTCATCGGGATAAATGAGAGTGGATTTTCCTAGGACGGGATATAAAATTATGTCCATAGCGCGTTGAACCGTTGACGGGGCCTCGCAAAGTCCAACCGGCGTACGTAAAAATGCATAAGTGCACGATTTTCTAATAAACGCTGTTTTATTTACATCTCCTGGTTTCATGGCTATTTGAAAGTAGCTTGAAGTAAGATCAAGACTGGTTATATATTTTGTAGTTAATTTTCCGTATTATTTCTTCTATTACCGGTAAAGGGTAAACAGAGAATTTAGTCATGCTATAAAGTTTACGGTAATCGATCGCAAAACGATAAGCTTTTGGATCCCAAGAAGGCAAGTTATTTCTCTTTCTACATAGCACAACTGGGCAAGCATATTCACTATTGATGGGAATAATTATTTTATCCCTTAACATTTTCTATATGATGTTCTATTATTGCTTCTTTCTCCTTATCATATCGATAAGGTTTTGCTTTAGAAGGTTCGCTTGATTTTAGTTCTATCGCATGAGTAACAATTTGTGTATTCCTTGGCCTCTCAGAAAATAACGTATTAAATTTACTTACGAGTTTTTCCAGCTTGGCTCTTTCATCTTGTTTTAGATGTTGGAAAACGATATCTGGAATATTTAACTCTTCCACCACCTTTGGCACCATATCCAAAAAAAAAAAAAAATAGAATTTTCTGCAAAGTTTATTCTGGCGTTCGTCGCCCTAAGGAACTCTGTTTCACTAAAATTACATTGTTTGCAAACTTTTAACAACAAAAGATAAAACTTTCAAAACTTCGTTTTTTACCTGAACGTTCAAGCGATCGCTTTCCGACGCATTCGCAAACTTTCTCTTGTGCAGCAACTATTTCTGTGCTACAATTTTTAAACAATCGTATTCTTCGGAAATTCCTATAGTAGAATTTTTGGCTTAAAAAATTTCCCTCCGCGTCGGTGTCCAAGAATGTTTTTACGGGTACGTCGTTCAAAAGAAGCTGGATCTCTGGTAGTTGGGAATTCTTGACTACCACGGTATTTACATACAACTTAGAGGGATTTTGCGATGCCCAGGGCGTCTGAACCCTCAATGTCTCAGGCCCCTCTTATTCGTTTAAATTCGTTTTTCTTCCTCATTCCTGTTTGCTGGGTGCGCTGCCGGTCTTTGGCTTTATCGTCTTCATTCTTGCTTGTTAACGGCCTGGTTAGAAAACGTTTTCCTCCATTGTATTGTTTCTTTCTGCGGCCGGCTGTCGGGAGAACTGCTGACAGTAACCCTGGGTAGGAAATCTCGAATTTTCAGCTATCCATCGGTTCTGAAACTTTACGGCTCATTCGAATAGCTCTTGCAGTATTCGTGGTTTTCGCAGGTCCACGAAATCTTGTACTCCGGGTAATAATCCTGTTAAGAAAATTCGAATTACTTCGTTATCCGGCTTCCTTCCAGATAGCATATTCACTAGTTTGACTTTACACAGGATAAACTCGGTATGGTGTTCAACTTTCTGTTGATAAAAGCTATAGAGTTCGGCTTCAAGTATCGCCCTATCTTTCACGATCGGGTAGGTGTTTAGAAGTGCCGCTTTGAAATTTTCAAAATTGTAGTTGAGGCTTCCGACTTACCAAAGTAAGAATTTTTCAGTCCCTTTCTACCAAGACTCCGCCTGTCCCCAGAGGGCACTGTATCCGATAGCTATTTTTTGTCTTTCGGGTACCGGATACAACTGAAAGTGCGTCTCAAGCGATTCCAGGAATGAAGTGACGAAGTTTTTACCATCGAATACCACTGCTGGTTTGATTGCTGCTCTCATCGTCTGTATTAAAAAGCCAAATCCATCCAATGGGCTTGTCACCATCGGGTCTACGACTTCTGTCTCTTGAAAGGATGATTGTACGTCCTGATTATTGACCATTGGATCCGAGTAAGACGTTCGGGCGCCAGATGTAAGGTTCTACTTTTTTCTGTTGCGTAGAATCCGGAGAAATAGTAATTGTACCGAAGAAGGGTTAAAACTGCCCTTTATTAAACTCTTTAAAATATTAGGAAATATTAGTCCTGGGAAAATAAAGGCCAGGAAAGGGCTTTTGTGTTCATTGTATATGTGTGTGATGGAGCTAATTTGGAATCTGAACTCAAAATATGGAGAAGTGAAACGTTTCACTTAAACCTTTTTTGCCATATTGGATAATTGTGCAATTTTGCTTCTAACCTTTATTCTATCGTAATAATATCAAAAATATAGATGTTCTTCTATAGATACGATTATAGTGCCAAGTGATTTGTGGCTGAAAATGTCAATTGAAATAAAGGTGAATGTTTAACCTTACAAGGCAAGGTTATCCATATTGAAGAAGAAACTTTTCCTCTTCAATATGGATCTTCGTTCTATACCATCAGCATTGCTAAGATATTTTCTGTTTTCATTATATATGTATGTATACAATTAAATATCTTTGGTAGTTTTCGTTTGTAACTTTTAATGAAATCTCCAAGGTAATGTACAGAAATCTGTTTTCAGATTTTTTTCAGTCTACTTGTTTGTTATTATTATAAAAGAAGCAAGTTATTGCTATTATAAAAGTAAGTAGAATATCTTATTCTATCCGCCTAGACGAGTTCTCGGAGGCTATGTTTACTTGCTTGGTAAGAACATCCGTGACGGTCAGAGCAATCTTTTTAGCAGTATATTACTGGAAGTAAAGTTGCTTTTGTAGTGGTCTCGAATAACATCTCCACCTATCACTACTGAGGAGAAAAAAAATGTTTATGTAAATGTTATGTAATACATACTTATTTTAAATTCAGTATCTGTAACTGAAGTATAGCTATCTTAATTGTAATGATTATCATAATTCTGTTATCAGACTTAAAAGTTATTAATTTGATATTTATTTAGTTGATCCTAAACTTTTGCCTTGTTGAAAAGTAATTGTGGTCAATTTAATTTGGCAGTTTTGGTTAACTCTGAATTTAAGTTGCTTGAGTAAATATTTTTCTCCCTTCTTCCTTAAGGTAGTTTGGTTAACCATTTACTTTTTGTTCTTTAACACTTAATCTTAACGTGCTTTCTGAAATGTTTGGTTAACGCTTAATCTTAACTTGTTTTGTTTAGTGTTTAACTTCTGGTTAGATTGACCCTTAAGGTCAATCTCATTTTTAATTTTAAAGTTATTTGTTTTACACAAGTTGGTGTATAACGTTAATAAGTTTTGTTAACGTACCCCTCTTTCTACTAAAGTTTGAATCCATATTTTCTGACTCTGGTGGTAAAGTCGTTTATGGTGTTGTAGAAACAAATTTTTTTTCTGGGTAATTATTATATTTCAATTGAAGGAATTTTCTTCTGTTTTTCATTAATTTAGTATTTAAAAACAAATCCTTAATTCATTTTCGCAAAAACTTATACGTTGTGTTGGGAATCAAGATGTATTACTTTGTTTTCGTCGTTTACTTGGAGAAAAATTCTCAGAATGCTATCTCTGCCAGACAGTGGTCTGGAAAATTTCTTTGACCAAGTGCGATTCTGCACCCTGATTAGTAAGCTTGTTTCGTATGCAGCTACACCACGCCAGGGTTTCGGCTCTGAGTGATTCGCACTCTGACAGGCGTTCGCCATGCTAAAATGAGACCCTGGTCGAGGGTAGCGACCGGAATGTTACTTCAATAACCCTTGTGGGTCGAGTGTAACTTTGGCAAAACGGCAAATATCCGCCAACATCCGGCTTACCACTCCCATGCCTTCACCTTTCTGCTTGGGTTCATTTCTAGGGCTGCCGTGGAACTGGCGGCTTTTGGACCGTCACGCATTGTCAAACCAGGGACTGGCGAGGAGAAGAAAAAGAGCCTGCAGAGATCTACGGGGAGGAGAAGGGAAATTTTTTTGAAGTTTTGCGCCAAACCAGAAAGCAGTTGCTCTGTCCCAAGTACTCTGTCTACTGCAACAGTGGAAAAGATGGCTGAAGAATTTGCGGAGAGAAAACCACCGATGGTCGGCGGCGTAGGAAGAACGGAGCCCAGATAGAAGGGGCGGAAGGCTCTAAAACCTTCATTACATGCCAGTCATTACTAACTTGCATTTTCTTTCTTTTTTTATAGATTAACCATGGTAGAACAGCATGTTTCCTCTCGCCATTTAGATCGTGTCTTCAATGTAATGGACGCTGTTTTGACCAAGTAATTGTGATTTCTTGTGGGGATCCCCTCTTTGTAGTGTAAATGGTATGTTATCTTGGTTTCTCACTACGACTCTTGTACCACCACCACTTTGTATCAAAATATTGTTGCTAATTTTGTTAACTTCTAATAAATGTTATTTTTTATATTAACTTGTCTGTTTTCACTCATAATTTTAGACACTTTACCCAATAAATTTAATTAAAACTTGAACAGGTTTTTGCACGACTAAAGCCAAACACAACGCCTATGTAGTACATTACCTTTGGTGTATTATCGTTATGGTATTTACTGTTATATTCGAACACACTGGTTTAAATTACTAAATGTTGTTTTTCTATGTCTGTCACCCAATTTTACACCCTTGTAGTATTTATTGTAGTGATATGATTTAAAGTTGGTTTACTTATTCTTGACTCTCATGTGTAATGAACTATTGAAAATTAAAGTGAAAAACACCACAACATAAACCTAGGACCTGAATTATCATATTATACACTCACGTTTGTGAAAATTGCAACACCATGAAGGACTTACGCGAGTGAGCTGAAATTTTCAGGAAATGCAAAGTAGCGCATGATATGCAAATGATTAGAATTGCAAATCCGTAGCGCATGCGTATGCTGAGCAGCGCCCTCTGAACGGCTGATGGATCCGAATAAATAGACGGCTGTAGCGAGGCGTGTATGGTTATCGGTGGTTATCTGCTAGTGGTAAACGTTAACTCAATCTGTACTTATGCCTCGTCGACGAAAGAGAGCGAGATTTGAACAACTTACAGAGTTTGAACGAGGGAGAATCATCGGCCTTCGTGAAGCTGGATTGTCGTATCGTGCAGTAGCCTCTCGTGTGCAGCGTAACAGCAGCACAGTGATGCGCGTTTGGAAGCAGTGGACGGACGAGTGTCGGACAACTCGGAAATCCGGGAGTGGACCCCGAAATGTGACGTCAGCTCGCGATGATAGACACCTGGTCCGCATGGCGCGGACGGACCGTACAGCTTCCTCTAGACAATTGGCAGCACTGTGGTCAATAGCTACAGGTGTTTCATTGTGTGCTTCATCAATTCGTAGACGTCTGCTGCAGTGTGGACTGCGCGCACGGACTCCTTTATACAGGATCCCCCTAACGCACGACCATCGCCGCCTGCGGCTACAATGGGCCAATCAGCATAGAGACTGGCGTGCTGATTGGCAGCATGTCGTGTTTTCTGACGAATCCCGCTTTAATTTGTGGTACCATGATGGCCGCATTCGTGTCAGACGCTATGCCGGTGAACGCCACCTTCCGGAGTGCATTATCGAACGCCACAGTGGACGAACACCCGGAGTTATGGTCTGGGGCGCCATAGCATATCATAGACGATCTCAATTGCTACGAATTGTGGGCAATCTGAACAGCAACCGGTATATCCGTGAAGTTCTACAGCCCGAAGCTGTTCCCTTCCTTCAAAGCTTGCCAGGCGCTGTATTTCAACAGGACAATGCCCGCCCTCATACTGCTCGGATTGTTAAATCCTTCTTTGCAGCGCAGCAGGTACAGCTTCTTCCTTGGCCTGCGTGTTCCCCGGATATGTCGCCAATTGAACATGTGTGGGATGTCATTGGTCGGCGTCTTGCTCGTGATCCTCGTCCTGTTGCGTCTGCAGACGAACTTTGGGTACGCGTACAAACGATATGGAATGCTCTTCCTCAGTCAGACATTCAAACTTTGTTTGACTCCATGCCACGTCGTGTAGCAGCACTTATTGCGGCGCGTGGTGGCCACACAAAATACTGATTCTGATCTCTTGTTCTTGTTTGTTTGCTTTGAACATTTAATCATTTATTTGTACCACTACCACTCAACTGTGTATTAAATTGCATTCAATTATGACGATTCCTTCTTGGTGTTGCAATTTTCACAAACGTGAGTGTATATAATGGCACCCTTTTCATATAATAAAATTACTCAACAGGTTTCTTATAGTACCTTGCTGTCAAAAAAGATTTCAAATTTCAATAAAATAACAAAATTGATAAGAAGGACGTAAGGATACTGAAGGAAGCAGGATTCGTTCCGAAAACCTCAAATCAGTAATTCTGCGCAATATTATCAGGCAAGCGTTACTAGCCAGAAATAGGGGAATTTAATATAAATGTTGCTTAGAATTTTACCTTTAATGTTACTTGAATGTCTTTAACACTAGAAGCGCCGTTGGGGTCATTTTGACCTTTTTTTTCCAATTTTCCGCTTTTTTTTTAACATACAGCTGACCCTCGAAACTGATATTTTTTTACTTTTTCTAAAATGTTTAAACGTATACTATGCCAATTTTTCATATTTCTACGTTAATTATTTAAATAAATAATCGCAGATATACCTAAAACCGCCAACTGGGGTCATTTTGACCCTCTTAAGAAAAACGACATATTTTTAAGCGAATGTCCGTTTTCGAATTCTCGATGCCACGTTTTCGTTTTCTGCGCATGGTGAAACACGCAGCTCTTATCGCGATGACTCAGGGGAGAAAAATAAACTCCACAACGGAGCATATTCTCTCTCCATTTCAATGCCGAGAGGAAGAGGATTGAGTACACAAGAGTGCCTTGTCCTCCTTGAACAGCTGGAATCAGATATAAGTGGCGATGATAGCAGTGATGAAGATTTTAACCTTGATGTGAACTTACAGAATGCGTCGCTCTCTGAAAGCAGTGATAGTGATGTCGAGGACAGTTCTGGAAATGTGATCCCTATGCGGGAAGCCGGAAGCTCACGTGGACGCGGACGTGGACGTGGTCAAGGACGAGGCAACAACGTGGCTGGCAGCAGTAATGAGAAGTATATCTCATCCAGCGGTATTCTCTGAACCCCTATGAACCTTAGCAACACTTCAGGTCGCACGCCAATATTGAATATGTCGAAATATTGTAACCACTGCAAGTGGACTAACGTCGTTTGCTCGTCGTAATATAGGAACAAATCCTGCTTCAGCGTGGCGTTTGATGGTGAGTGAATCAATGGTGAAACATATTTCAATCATGCACAGTTGCTGAAGCACAACGCCTTTTTTGCTCTCTTGTATGCCCGTGGAGCACTAGGCCATTCAAAACTTTGTCCAGATGATTTGTGAAACAAGAATTGGGGACCACCTGTGTTCAAAGAAACAATGTCACGCAATCGGTTCCGTGAAATAATGCGGTATCTCAGATTCGATGTCCAAAGCACCAGAGCTGATCGTTTCGCCACTAACAAATTTGCTCTCGCTTCTGAAACTTGGTACATGCTAATGCAAACTGTTATTTATGCTATAATCCTGGACCAGAAATAACCGTTGATGAGTAATTGTTGCCTTGTAAATCAAGATGTAGATTTATTCAGTACATGGCGAATAAACCGGACAAGTTTGGCATCAAATTCTGGCTAGCAACTGATGTAAAATCCAAATATGTTTTAAATAGTTATCCTTATCTGGGCAAGGATGAAGAACGACCAACTATTGTACAACTTGGGGAAAGTGTAGTTCTCAAATTACTGCAACCTCATCTAAGCTCCGGACTCAATGTCACAACTGACAATTTTTTTACTTCTGTGAAACTTGCAGATGAACTATCTGCGAAAAAAACACAATTGTCGGGACGATGTGTCTGAATAAGTGAGAATTACCCCCTATTGCTCGTGACACTTCTTCGGCACGATATTCATCTTTTGCACTGAAAAATGGAGACAAAACACTCACAATATACAGGTGCAAGAGCAAAAAGAATGTCGTGATTCTGAGCACGATTCACAGTAATATGTTTGTTGACGACAGCATAAAGAAAAAACAGAACACTGTCACTTACTACAACAGTACAAAATGTGGCGTTGATGTCGCAGATCAGATGCTAAACAAATATAGTACAAGTAGTGGAAGTCGCAGGTGGCCTGTACATGTTTTTTACAACTTCCTTGACATTGTTGCATCAATGCTTGGATTATATTCAAAGAATCCTTGAGCACCTCTATTTCCCGTCGAGAATTTATTCTTGCACTCGTGGAAGAACTACGAGTTGGTGCACTACGCAACAGATGCCCCCCCCCCCGATTGCTCAAATACAGACACTTAAATGAAAGAAATGTGCATTTCAAAGTTGCAAGGGACAAAACAAGACTGTTATCAGCTGTGAGGGATGCCAGAAACCAATTTGTGGTAAATGTGTTGCTGTCACTGTCAAGCGTTCATATTGTATCACCTGCGGTAATGTATAACAAACTTTGGAAAACATTGTGTGTTTATTCCCACTTTATGTTTTTTTGTAATTTTTTGCATATGTTCTATTTTCCACTTTTTGCATTTGTATCTTTTATTTGTTTTTCATAGATTTTGTTTTTATTCTTGTAATCTTACATTGAAAGATATTGTGTGCTAATTTGCACTAATTGCACGAAAAAAAATTCTAAAGTACAAAAAATAAATAAAAACCTCTAAAAGCTCTTTTATGTGGTCATTGCAGCATCATTTCAATCATTTACTGTGTTTCTACTTACATTTCTTATGAGGGTTAAATTGACCCCCAATGGCGGTTTTCGGTTAGTCTGAAATTCGGCTGTTCTAGTGTTAAGAAGCGAGAGCTCTCTCTTTAGACCTTCACTTGAGATTCTATGTAAAGATGCAGAATTTGATTGACATCGATGCGATACAGGTCGTACTAGATATTTTTTAAGAACTATTAGTTTTACTTTCTTCTTAAAGCAGCGTGTCGGACCTCACTTTTTAAATTACCGAGGGCTCTACTTAAACAATTCTTATCATTTAGCATTATTTTTTAAATAAATAATGAAATTGTTGCTTAATGATCACCTTCATCCTTGTGCGAACGTTACGGTAGAAATTCTTTATTGATAATTATTAAAATATTCGAAATAATAAGTGAAAAGAAACAGTAATATTTACATTTTCAGAAACTAATGAATATAGATTATGACAGGTTAAATCATATGTTATTGAACGAACGGTAGAAGAGAGTACTTGTGGAAATGCTTTCGCTTTCTTCACCTGAAATACGGGTAGGGTTGATATCTTTTAAGATGTCGCCTCCATGGAATTATCCTAGACATAATAAAGTTTTGCCATATCTATGAAATAATCAACAAGTTTACTCGAACTATCACTGATATAGTAACTAAATGACATAACTGGCATAAAGTAAAGAACTCCTGCTGTTTATCTTTTATTCTGTTCTTACTATTAAGTCAGAGTGTGAGAGGTTTGTAGATTTTCCTATATTTATCCTAAATTCTAGGTAGTTTTCCTGAAAAATTACTGGACGAAGTGACCCATCCACCTTGGACATATAGACAAAATATGCATCACACTAATTAAATAATAAATTAACTTATAATAACAATAATAGTAATGAATTCAGAATATTATTATTATTATTATACAATTTTGAGAGTGCTTAATAAAGTACTTAACATTTCTGTCCGTAGCACATTTTGTCTGAAAAAAGATTTAGACTCAGATTAGATTATAAAAACATCACCTAAAACATTAGTTAGTCAAACTCAAAATAAAATGTCTTAAATGTTTAAAAGTGAAATATCAATTTTCAAGCAATTATTAGAGTATAATGTACTGAAAATAATTAGGCTCGCTCTCACAATTCTTTTTTTCCTTGCAGCAAATCTTCATTCTTCTTCGGACGTTTAAACTCTTCTTGATTAATCATTCCCTTTAATGAATTAACAGTTGGGGGCTCAGCAATGAGGCTATTAAAGCCACGTTTCAAAACGAAAGCACAAAATAAGTAAGTATTTTTTTTCCTCTGACTTCCAGAGTATGCAACAACAGCAGATCTTCGTTTTATGCACCACTGTGTAATGCTTAGGGAAGGCTGCTTTCACACATTAATAAAAGATAATTATCGTTTAAAAGCAAAGAAATTCTTGTGCTGTTCTTCATGAGTAATTAGATGCATAGCTGTTTGTAAAATCTGAGGACAGAAAATGTTTCTTAAAGCTTAGTATAATTGGTGCTTCACAAATTAAGTGCGTTCGTTATTCATTAAGGAATTTTATTGAGTTCTCATTTAAAATTTATGCAACAGTGAAATTTGATTAGAGAAAAGGTGAATAAAGAATACGGATCAATAAATATGAAGTTCGAAAACGTAAAAATAATTTCAGATGGGCTAAGCAACAAATTATGGCAATGATTTACTTAAAAGTGCATACCAGCATTAACATTCAAGAACGTTTTTCATTTAATTTGGAAACAGAGTTAATTTCAACATAACATATACCTTACTTTTCTATACTTGGCATCAGTGGGAATTATATACAAGTTCTTTTTCCTGCTTGTTTGTGTTTCAGCAAAGCGCGGTGCTCAGAATTCAGAATCTTTCATTTTTAATTTAATTGCATATTAATCTAAGGTGAGAGTAGGTAATTATAATTAAAAACGTTGATTTTAATTTTTTGATGGACTAATGCATTTAAAACTGCGAAGATACCAATCTATGACGCATTTCACATGCTATATTGTAATCTAAAACATCAGACTGCAATTTCTTGAACATTTATCTTTTATTTTGCAAGTTGCTTCCGCCTCTTAGTTCCTTTACGCAATATTTATCTAGATTCTTTGAAATTATTTCATATTTCTTCCTCAATTACAGAAAATAATGCCAAATTAAGTGAATATGGCATAGCGCTTTGCGAATATACAACCTCTTTAATAAATAGATACCTAAAGTAAAATAACACGCTGAACAAGTATTAATTTCGAAGTCAAACAACGCAAAAAGCAGCCTTATACTCGTATTTACAAATTTTCAAAGGAGTAGTTTCGATGGTTTTACTGAACCATTATCTTCAACTGCCAAAGCACAAAGGAACGAGATACCAAATAGTGATAAGATTAGAGTAAGAATGGCTGGACAGGACTTAAGCTACTGGCGCCTTCTTTTGATGAAACAAGAAAACAAAACCATAATTTCTTTGTAAAGATAGTTTGGAATTAGGATCGTTACCTGGAACAGAAAGATTTTTTTGAATGCTAAACGCCTCTAGAAAATCTAATTCACCAAAAGGAAGATGTTTTTTGAATAATTTTGGCTGCCGCAAAATGGAAAGTCATTTTCGGACCAACCATGATGGGCAATAGATGACTTCTGTGTTTCCTTTTTCCTAACATATGCCTCATGTTTTTTAACGCGAAATTTTAAGGCTCTCTTAGTTTGACCAATGTAAATTAAACCACACTGTCAAGGAATCTTGTAAATACCCAAGTTCATAT
>KK119093.1:839056-866658 GCA_000611955.2 Stegodyphus mimosarum | reverse complement strand
CCCAGGAATTCATATCCGGAATGGCGTCTTTAAATATGGAACTCGGAACTTATATCGTTCATTTGCGCTTTGGCAACTGAGGCTGATGTTCCGGTAAAACCATCGAAACTAGTAACGCCGTAAAGTATATAACGTTAATTTTTGTTATTTGACTTCTAAATTAAACGAATACCTGTTATGTGTGTATATTATCTAGGCGCCTTAATGCAAAAACATTATATTTTGGATGTGATTAATAAATATACTCCAGTTTGTCACCTTTACCTGCTTCTATAAACTTTTCAATTAGTAACAAAACTAAAACAAATTACAGCAGAAACTTGATAATCCGGCACATTCCGGAAATCATTGATGTCGAATTATCAAAGTTTAATTACCTAATTCGGTAGAATGCTACTTTTTGCGCTATTGAATGTACTGAGGAATGCAAAATATTGTATATAGTAATTCTGAAAACATATGTAAGGAGTAAATAAATTTATTCATTGTTTATTTACATTTAATCAGTTTTTGCTTTTCTAAAAATTATTCGAATGTCCATTAGTTTCATAGATTCCTCTCTTTTTTCAAATGTATATATATATATATACATTTGAATATATATATATATATATATATTTGATTGCATTATATATATATTGTATATGTATGTATATATATATACATATACAATATATATATAATGCAATCAAATAAATAAATAAGTAAAACAGCAATCTGTTAAAAATATAAATAGTCATTATTTTTTAATGCTAAGTATTTTACCAGTCCCATACTAAGTGATAACCTTAATTGATATTTCTTGTTCATTACCTCCATTTTTTTCGGTCTGAAAATTCAATGCAGTTTGAATCACGTTATTTAATGGAAGATTAAAGAATATCTGTAACATTGCGCTGTTTATATATGTCCAACAATGACAGCCACTAGCAAATGAAATAAAATTCAAGCAAAGAAATGAAAATTGCATCCTCTGTAGTTCGCTGTACTTGGTGTCCTTAACATTGCAATCAAATTTTAATAAATTTTGAGCAACAAAAATTCCTATGCGCACATTTAAAGTTTTGAATAATTCCTCGATCAATAGAGAAAATAAATAATATTCAGTTTGTGATAAATTGTTACTCATATGTTTCACGTTATATCTATATCAGCATTTTTTATAACAGAAACTTTGTAAACACGAAAAGTTTTAGATAAGATTAACTGAAAATGGCAGCATTTCAGAATTTTTCCAATGTGTAGCGAATAGCTTATCCAACAGATGGCAGTACACCAGCCAAGCTCCTTTTGTAATGATCAATGCGCATGCGCTATCGGAGTATGGGAAAAGAAGTTTTTTTTTTTTTTTGCGTGTGTGTGTGTGTGTGTGCGCGTGCATGTGTGTGCGTGTGCGTGCGTGTGTGTGTTTAAAAGATCGGGTTCTGGTTAAGATTGCTGCGGTACGTTTTTGCTGTGTAAATAAAGAATATTATTTTTGTAACAATGTTCTTTACTCTCTAATGCGAAGCACTAGGTTAGTGCACAAACTGATTCACAATACATTTTTAAAACATGGATCACCACAATAAAGCTTAGCGTTTGCGACAGAACGCATTAGTTAGGTAAAGGACAATTTTGATGGTTTAACAGCAGAAATGGGAGCTTGAAAGTACGAAGAATATCACTGCGTGCAGCCTTCACAAAAGCATATGATAGCTTACAGGAACATTAGAACGAGTTAGAATCGAACAGTAATGTTCTGTTATCGTCCCTGTAAAGTGTGGAAGATAAAGGAATTCGACTACAACAGTTGGATGAAGAAATATTGGATCTCCTATCGAAAACGACAGTGTCGCAAGAAGAATATACGAAAGAATTTGAGTCATGTGAGACTTATAAGGAGAAATTAATAACTGTCAGTATGAAAGTGAAGCAAATCACTGTGAAAATGGAGAAAGATTTGCTGACTCATGCATCTGTAAACGAAAACAGAACTGTTGGTTTGAGAGCAACGGCAACGAATTTGAAGCTTCCGAAAATAAATTTGATTCAATTTAGAGGTGATCTACGACAATGGTTGAATTTCTGGAATACTTTTAGTAAGATACATGAAGATCCAGTTCTAGATGATCATTTGAAATTCGTATATCTGATACAGGCTAATGCTTCCAAATCGAAAGCACGAGAAATAGTGCAGAGCTTCCCAACAATTAAAGAAAATTATTCGAAAGTCATCGAACATTTAAAGAACCGTTTTGGACGTAAAGATATTCTTATACAAGTGTACGTTCACTATTTATTGAATCTCCTGTTGATAAATAATAGTGCCACCCAAAAGCACTTTACGATATCATCGTTGTACGACAGTTTAGAAACAAAACTGCGTACGCTGGAATCTCTCGGTGCCACTGAAGAGAAGTACACTAGTGTTATTTTTCAGTTAGTTGAATCTTGCCTGCCCTCCGATATCTTACGCGTGTGAGAGAGGGAACGAAAGAGTTAGTCACAACAAGGTAAGAAAGATCTTGAACCTATTCTTTTGTTTTTGAAAAATGAAGTGATTGCTTGAATTAGCGCATTTTTCTTTTCATAAAAGTAGAAAATCTAAAAGTTGCATTAATGATGAGTCGATTACTCTTACTTGTAATGATTTGTGTACAGGGGATAAATTTAAAGAAAAGGCTCCTATCAAAAAAATTGAGGAATCTTGTTTATTTTGTGATAAGCCACATTTAACAGAAAAATATGTTAAAGCTAGTACGCTTACATATCAGGATAAAAAAGATTTAATATTTAAGAAGGGTGAATGTTTATTATGTTTAAAGAAAAAACATATTTCTCGTAACTGTAAGTCAAAGGTTAAGTGTTTTACCTGCCAGAAAAGCATTTGGCTGAGACGAACAATTTCAATGTGTCAACAAGTTCCTTCTCTGGAAAAAGAGAACAAACAAACAGAAATCGTAGATGAGTAAAATGGGGGTCAATGTTTTGGCTAGCATATTCCTCGAGCTCCGATGTGTTACTACAAACATTAATCGTAAAGGTAAAAATGGCACCAGGGAAAGGATAGTGAGAGGGATTATCGACAAAGAACCTCTATGTAAAGAAGGAAAGGCTCCATAGACGTAATGTAATCCACTTTGTCTGCAACGCCGCTACAACGAAAAGGGAACATTCGCCAAGGGATTTGGCGACGGAATCTGTTGGCGAGAATTTCCCCTCTGGTGATGTGCCGGTTCTTTGGTACCGGCAGACATTTTCCCCCTCCGCAACGTAAACACACGGCTTAAGATGAATCGTTCTTTGACTTGTCGCGATAATTTAAACTCGAATTTTCGTGCTTTTTTTTGGCTCAAAATAAATAATCCATTAATTAATTTAGCGAGAAAAAATATTTTCTTTACCTTTACAGTTTAAAGAAATTCAAAATGATATTCGCGTTAATAATATTGTAACTAAATGCACTTAGATAATTTCATATTAGAAAATCTTTTATATTAATACAGATTATTTTATAAATTTATCAGTGTTTTTTAAATATACTGAAAGTGATTTTTTCTTCATAATTCACACTTTTCTTTACAAAATTTTCTAGCTATAGAACATACCACATTACCTTATATTAAGTAAATAATAAACCTCCAAATTTTAGTTTAAATTAATTATTGATACAATTAAATATTACATATATTTATTTAAATTCTGTACATATTTATATATATAACATAATCCTCCCTCTTTTTGTATAACTCTACATACATGTTTTCTAAGATGTTACTTTTACATTTTACTTACATTCAGAAATTTCAATTTTTTTTGAAACAGTACTAAAGTTATAGATGAAATATCAAAAACTCCCATACCCTCTTTGCATAATATCTTTTTTTCTGTATGTATATACACACACACACATATATATATATAAACTTTTGAATGTCCCTTGTTTGATATATTATGCAGACTTTGAGAAGGTTCTCAGAAATATCATTAGTACTGCAACTATACGTAATGTCCACCAGTTATTCTTCTAATATTTAATATAATCTGAAATTAATTGCTGAATTAATATTAGAATTTGCACCCACTCTTCCTTTCTATATTTCTCTATATTATTTTTCCTCGTGTCATTTGATTTTTTTTTCTGTACGTATACACACACACACGCGAATATATATATATATAAACTTTTGAATGCCCCTTGTTTGATATATTATGCAGACCTTGAGAAGGTTCTCAGAAATATCATTAGTACTGCAACTTCACGTAATGTCCACCAGTTATACTTCTAATATTTAATATAATCTGAAATTAATTGCAGAATTAATATTAGACTTTGCATCCACTCTTCCTTTCTATATTTCTCTATATAATTTTTCCTCGTGTCATTTGCTTGAGGTATTCTATATTTGCGTATTAAAAAGCTTTTCAGAAGCATCAGTACTAGAAGCAAACAATAAAAAAATTATCTATATAATTAAACCAAGTATCATTTTAATATTTAAAGTATTCTGAAATTAGTAACAGAAATAATTATATACTTTACTCCCTTTTCCTCCTTCCTTCCATAATTCTACATGATACTTTGCCATTTGTTTAACACATTATCCAGACTTTAGCCCAAGTCTCCAAAAATATCCTTACTCTACCAAACAACGTTAAAAACCATCTATGTAATATAAATTAATTAACATTTGTAATACTTAAAATAATAATTTTTTTTTTCTGAATAAGAAGTATTTTATAATTCCATTCAGATTTCATGTCTCTTAAATACAAAAACAAAACAAAAACATAATATATTTGAAATATATTTTCTGTTTATTCAATTTTCTCCAATTGCAGACAAATTACATATAATTTAATTATCTAAATAGGCAGCAGACAATATTTTTAACAAAATTCTGAAGTGATTTGTTAGTGTAAGAAATTTTTTTTCTTGCTATCAAAGCATTAAATGGATAGACATTCTTGTTCATAAATATAACCTTTTCTAGAACTCTGCACATGTAGTTGATTTCTAAAAACCTTCTTAAAAATTAACATTTATGTAACAAGTTATATATTAAAATTTATATAAGAAATTAATTAACAAATTATATTGACATTTATATATCAAAATATAACAATTTATATTTTTTTCTTGTTATAAACTCTTCACATGATTATTAAACCACATATTATTCACATAATTATTAAACGATTAAAATAATAGCAGGCAGTTTTCATTGTGTTCATTATAATGTTCTTTAATGCGTCTCAAAACTAAATGTTCTTTACTTAAAAGTTTTCTATTGCTACCATGTTTTGCAATCCTTTAACAATATAATCCACATTATTACTTTTCAAAGCATATTTCAACACTGAAGAGCCAAAACATTATGACCACTTACTCAATAGCACATTGTGCAACTTTGGCCGGCATAACAACTTCAGCTGGCCTTGGCATGGATACAGGTTCTTGGTAGACGACTGGAGATAGGTTGTACCAAATGTTTAAGCAGTGATCACACAAAGTTGAGATATTCCGACATGGTGATGCTTGAGCTCTGAGTTACCACTCCATGAAATCCAAAATGTGCCGTATCGCGTTAAGATCCGGTGAGTTAGGTGGCCTGGATATTAATTGGAATTTATTCTTATCCTCCTCAAACCACTCCAACACATCAATCCTTGTGACACAGGCTGTTGCCCTGCTGGAAAATTCCATTTCCAGTGGCTGCCAGACAGCACTGGTCAGTTCTTTGGTCTGGCACCAATTTTGCTGTACAAACAGGGTCAGTCTCCAAAGTCCTTTTTCTTTGATGACACGTGGACATCTGCTGATTCCACCATCATTTATCCACTTTGCATAAATACAATTAACGGCAGAGCGTGAAAAACCTACCAGGAGTTCAGTTTCGTAGATACTTGTTTCGAACCTTCATTCAAGTTGATTCAAAATGTGGGACACATTTTTCCAGTGCTCATAATGTTTTGTCCCGTCAGTGTCTATACAAGGGTGATAATACGATAAAAGGAACATTTACACTCAAGGTATGTACACATTTTGCTGCATTATGATTGAAATACAAAGCAGAACAAAAACAAAATTTACAAGCAAGAGGCTAACAGGTTAAACCTATTATTAAATTATTATCCTAACCTATTATTAAAAATGAATTAAGCTGATTGTTGTCTTCACTATGAAATGAATTACTGAAAGAAACATTATAATGGAATTATTTTACACGACATATTGCCATGCATAATTACTATTAATAACACTTTAAATATACTTGACCATTAATTTCAAACTTCAATACAAAAATCAAATTAATAAAAATTTAAGTCTTTTTTTTTAAACAAATCAGTGGTCTCAAAATTTAGTTATTAATGATTATTCTTTCTTTTTTATTTTGTAAAAGATCTTGTGTAAAGAAGATGATTTACCCAATAACTGCATTCAGGATGATTCAACCAATATTGTATTCAGTTTCACGATAAATTAATATACTTATCAAAGAATGAAACTTGCATCAAGCAATGTATCCTGAAATGTATAATATCTGCATATTTATAATTTAATATATAAAAGACAACAACATATGTGGCAATTAAAAGCATCAGTTCTAAATCAAATTAAAAATCACGAAATATACTAAATTCATAAATAAATTAGTTCACTATTATTCAGACTTTAAAAGAATTAGCACTTATAATCAATAAATCACATGGAATATGATATAAAAACTTGTTATTGGCATAATAGAAAATGAACACAAAATTCCTCAGAAAATTTAACAAACAAAAATAAAATCATTTTCTTAACAGCAGTTTTGTAAATTCTTCAAATTATAATAATAGTTTTTATTTTGAATTATACAATACATAATATACAATTTTCCATATGTAACTTTAATACATATTTATATTTCAAAATATTGCTTCTCACACACACTAAATGCAATTTGAAATAAAAAAGATACTGCGAGGAGTTTCTTAATATTTTCATGAATTTTGGGTTTATACATGTTATGAGAGACATAAAATTTATTATATTTTACTTATACAACAGATCAGTTTAAAAATTCAAAAAGTTACAGTATATTAAAATCCAAGTTTGGAGAAATATAAGCATAACAATATTAACAAATAAAAGGAGTACATTTTTAATTTATTGGAACAAGTTTTGTTGGAATAACAAAAAAAAAAAATGCTCAGTATTTTCCAATTATTTTCACAATTCCAACTTACAGTATACAGTAAGCTTTCGGAATTTATGAGTATGCATGCAGTAATGCATAATAAGCATGTATAAATAGGTAGAACATGCAAACTTAAATACAACTTAATGCCTGTTTCACCAAACAGTATCCAGCAATTGCAAATATATAAACATTCAGTACATAAAAAATTTTCTCACCGCATATAATGCTTCATGGACAGAATGTTTTTGTCAGTGAGCTATTAATATAGCCAAATAGATTTCCTTTGCTAATTCCCAATGTCATGAATAGTTTTCAATTTTTCGTGGGAATGCAGATAATCAGAATGTACCAATGTTGACAAAATAAAAATAAAGTTCTCCCCCCCCCAAATTTTAGAACTCAGATTTGGAATTTTCAAATATATTAGTATTCATAATAAAAAGAATATGCTAAAATATTAAATGTTACATGAACTAATAATTAGCAACAAGAATCAGCATATCATGAGCAAATTTACAGTCAATAGTTTTGAACTTTTCATGCCTGCAAATGATGCAAACTATAGTTTAGGAAATTTACTTGTTACCTACTGATTCTTTTTACTTTTTTTTAAGAACTTAAAAATGTTTAATTTGGTATTCTGAATTTTATGCTTTTTTGCTAACACATATAAAACGATTAGTTTAGTTTTTGTAATCTTTTTTTGGCTTTTTTCACACTTCTTAACACTTTATTAGTTTCCTTGATTTTGAAGTATAAAAGAAGTTGCACATATGAGTTGACAATATGTTCCCACAACTGAAAGGCATGAAGATGGCATTTAAGCCAATCATGATCAATAGTTTTCAACTCGGATATAATTTTGGATTTTACATTTTTATGATAACATACTTTTTCAAACACAGTTTTGAACCTTTTACCCATCTCACACACAGATAAAGTAAACTGATGTGAGGGGTAACACAATCCATCTTTCATAAAATCATATTCTTTAAAATGTAAAAAATAGGTGTGTGTGTCTAAAGTTTTATTTGCAACAAGAACACTTTTGCACAACAGGCACAAAGGAAACTGTTTTAATGCCTGCTTAGCTATATACCCAGCAACATAGGCTGAAGAATTTTGATCAAATACATCATGTACTGCACCTGCATTAGGAATATCTACAGCATTACCTGCAGTCTCAGTTAATGGAAGCAACAGGTCATCAAAATCAATTTCCAGTTCATTTTCTTCCTCACCAAAACTTTTTATTTTTTAACTCTTCGGAGTGTAAACTTTGGAGTGCGTTTCTGGTGTTGTAAATGCTTCCTTCCTTTGGTCTTTACTATTTGCAGATGGCAGCTCTTGAGCTCCAGTCTCATCTGTTTTTTTCTGTTCGAGTCAGTGACACCATTTCAGTATCTACTATTGTTCGAATTTCATCATCTAATAAGAATAAATATAAAAAATACTTTATTTAAATATTACATAATCCTTTACAGTTCAAATTTGCAATTTTATAAGTTAACAATTTTACAGTGCTCAGTATTTCTGGAAGACTTTTCTCTTAATTCTAAAATTACTTATCATTACTGACACAGCTTTTATTTATTTATGAGCTATTTTTTACTTTATGAATAGTTCTATGCCTTGTGATTTTTTTTATTGGGTTACTGTAGTGAAATATTAGTTTATAGATTTTTAAGTACAATGTGATAGAACCAGTGCCGATTCTAAACTGTTGGCCATTGACGTGAAATTTAAAAAAAAAAAAAAAGAACTTTATTTTTACTCACAAAAGCTTCTTTAAGTTATCCGCCTTCTCATTTTTATCACAAAACGATACGATATTTATGCCTCTAGCCTTGGGTTTAGACGTTTTCAATAAACACGTGGAATACTAGAGGGCCACAAAAATTAGTTCAGCAAGAAAATAAATGCCAAAACTTCAGAAGCAGCAATGATCTTTAACGATTTTCATTGCTTTTTAGGTTGAAAACTTATACACAAGGTACTGTAGTAAATTTTAAATAAGTAATCACCTGTGATCCATGAATGGATTACTCCACTTAACATTGATTTTTATGGGAAAAATAGTTTTACTTTACAAACAAAAAAGCATACTGCTTGCAAACTTTTTGAATGATAAATGGCCATTAGGAAAAAATTAAATTTGTAAACTGAAGTTTCATTGTTATGATTCGTGAAAAGCACTTTTCTTTATCTCAATGAACTTTCATATAAAAAATAAATGGTTTGCATCCAGCACTATTGATGCATTACTAAACCATAACTGATTTATTGAATACGAAATGACAGTTAAAAATTAAAATTATAAAACAAGATAAAAACATGCATTATCACAAGGAATAAAATTTAATTTTACATAAATGTATAGAGAATCATGGTTACCTGTTTGCCCTAACTTCTTTGGTACAGCACAAGAATGAAGGTAACGGAAATTGGTTGATCGGAAGTTACTTTCAGTGAAGTGTATAGAACACACTTTTCCTTTTCTGTATAATTCATCTGCAGATTTGCTGAGCAGATCTTTATTGCAGGCAGCAGCCCACTGTTTTGACCTGTAAAAAGAGAAAAGAGTAACTTTATTTTCTTTGATTTAATGAATTTATTGCTAGTGGAGATGTAGCATTATTTAAATGAAATAATTCTAATGAAAACTTGGCTACACATTAGAATGCTAATTGATTAATTTTTATTATTTACAATAATTTTTATTAAATAGTCAAAATACCATCTGATTTAGACCGTAGAAAAATTAAAATTAGAGCTTCTTTATGAAGTAGTTACTGCAAAATAAATGACTACCTGAATTTATCGATAACGTATATTTACTGTACAAAGATAGGATAATGATATAATAATCAAATATTTATAAATTATGTATGTATATAAATATAAGTTACAAACTCTTACCTAACAGGATCCTTAGGGAATCCGAAGAATCTTCTCTCTGGATTTTTCCAAGATGTTGTACCACAACAAAAACATCGATACCATGTTTTATTAGCTGCTTTCCTTTTCCTAAGCAAAAGATACACAATAAATTTCCATTTTTATAGAAATTGATAAAATTAAAAAATATCAGATAAAATATGAAAATTGTTGCAAATATATTATCGGTGCCAATACATACGGCTACATTTACAATAATATTTAAAGATTTTAACAACACTAATCATAAACTATTTTTGAAACATTTACCTAATTTACATTTAAGGCCTTCAATATTCTACATCTCATTAATTAAAATTATTAGTTCACAGATTATAACATTTAGAAATTTGAAAAGTATTGGCAGTAAAAATGTTAATACTGCAATGTGGGGTATGAAAATATCTTTATAGAACTTACATGATTCGTATATTTAGATAAAATTTCGTTTGTCAACATGGAAATAAAAAGCTACCGCTAAAAAATGATGGTATTTACTACATTCAGAAATTACACTATTTTTTTAAGTTTAATGATAAAAAGATAGAAATAAAGCTTACCTGGAAAATGATGAAATATTAGGTGAAGTTTCACTTTCACTGGCTGTTGAATTTCTATTGTCCATATCGCTACTTAAAACCAGAGAATCTATTCTTTGTTTAAACTCTTACTAAACGTAACGGTCAAACTAAAGAATATGTCAAACCTTGCAAACCTGTCCAAACCATATTCTTTGATTCAGCTTCGAGCTTTGGCGTTTTTTGGCGACAAATATTTCACGCATGCGCAGTTGTTTCCCTTTTCGTTGGAAGGGAGCCACTTCTGCTTTTGCGAAGTTTTCCTTCTTAACAGTACATATTCTTTGTTATCGATACGGGTTGCGAGAGGAGTTATTTAACGAAAGATATTATAGACTCATTGAAATGTAACAGCGTTGAGGAAGTGAAATTAGTTCATAAATTATTCAGAGGTGTAGAAACAAAAGAAAAATTGCATTCTAAATATATAGTTCATCTGAGTAGCCTTAATAATAAAAATGCATGTAGTGTGTATTGCTTAAGTGAATCTGTTATTTGTTCTGAAGTAAAGAAAACATTTAAAGGTCCTTGGTTGAAAGAACCTCGTAAACTAAATGTTCAGGTGTTAGACATAGAGGGTAATACTCCCGAAAACGAAAGTGACATTACATTGTTGATAGGGTCTGATATTGCTGGAAAATTATTCACCGGAAATATTAAATGTTTAAAAAGTGGTCCGGTCGTGATGCAAACACTTTTGGGATGGGTTTTAATGGGTAAAATTCCAGCGAAGGAATGTTCTGGTATAAATGATTCTCTTGCATGTGTTTCTTTATTGTTAAACGAAAGATCAGCAGAAAACTTGTGGAAGTTAGACGTTATTGGTATAAATAACTCAGTTGAGTCTAAAACGAAAGCTGAAATTCATGAGGAGACCAGAGTATTTTGAGAAAAATCTGAATTTGGATTCAGACGGGAGATATGAAACTGCATTACCTTGGGTACTCGACCTCTCTCGATTGTCTAGTAATAAAGAGTTTGCAGAAAAACGCCTGACTAATATGCGGAGGAAATTATTAGATTCGAATCAAATTAAAGTTTATGAGGAAGTATTTGATACTTGGTCGAAGGACCGAATTATTGAAGAGATAACAGAAGGCCAAGCAGCTAGAGAGCAGCACTATTTGCCTCATAGGCCTGTTTTTTAAGAATCTAGCCAAACTAGGCGAGTGAGGCCGGTTTTTGATGCTTCGGAACACGCCAAAGGAGAATGATCCTTTAAATGACTGTCTTGAAAAAGGTTCCAACCCAACAAAAATAATTCCAAAATTGTTGAATCGTTTTCGGAAATATCCTGTTGCAGTAATTTCAGACATTGAGAAAGCCTTGTTGCTAATTGGTATAAAAGAGAAGGATAGAGATTATTTACGTTTCTTGTGGAAAGGCGCAGAAGGAGAGAATACAAAAATTTATAGACATTGTCATGTGGTTTTTGGGCTTAATTGTGGTCCGTGTTTGTTAGCTGCTACGTTGAACTATCATTTAAATCGTGCCCCAGATCAGTTTGTAGATACAGCCAGTATTGTGAAGGAATCCATCTATGTTGATAATTGTCTGATTAGTTTTAAGAATGTTGAAGATTGAATAGATTTATACTAGAATCGAGAATGTTATTGTCACTGGCAAAGTTTAATCTTAGGGGATGGCAGTCGAATTGTGAAACTGAAATAATTTCTACACTCTAAACTAGATATATCCGTTTGCGTCTTAGGTTTAAACTGGGATTTAGTGGATGATACTTTTTCCTGTAAAATTGAGTTACTAAAGAAAGAGGAGATTATCGCGAGTAAACGAACACTCCTTTCTTGCGCTCAATAGCTGTTTGACCCAGTAGGCTTCCTTTCTCCCGTTACCCTGTTCCCAAAGTTGATACTGCAAGAGTACTGGAAATTACGATTAAATTGGGATCAAAAATTGCCTGAACATTTAGAAAAGAAGTCCATGAAATGGGTAAAAGAACTGGAACAGCTAACTGACGTCGAAATTCCTAGATGGCTTATCATTGACAGATCGGTTAACGAAGATGTGAGTCTTCATTTTTTCAGCGATGCCAGCAAGCATACCTATGCTACCTGTATTTTCTTAAGAGTGAAGACCGAAAATGAGGTTTACCTAAATTTCGTGCAAGCACGCACTAGAGTTCCACCTCTAAAGAATATATCTGTTACGGTGAAACACCGAAATCTGGAGAATGTCGACTTTCACCGGTGAATGTCAGCATTCACATAGTCGCTTGGTGTATGTCCGAAATATTTTCCAAATACTCTTATTTCTGACTTACACCAGTGAATGTCGACCATGTACTAATGGTGAATGTTGAATATATGAGAATATTATATTTTTTTCTCCGTAATTCAGTCGCGAAAAAACACACAAGTACTTAAAACACACAATACATTCAAAATGAGAAAGGAAAATAATAGAAGTTTAAAAACTTACTTAATTATACAGTACGTAGTAAATGAGAAAATAAAATAATAGTAATAAGAAACTTACTAATTATGTGATTCAAATCTGATTAATTGCAACAACTTAAACTATTATGAGACTTTAAATTTTACAAGAGGCCCTTGCTTTTACATCTTCATTTATGGGAAACAGCCAGTCGCCTCTCTTTTCGACCTACACCAGAGCACATATGTGATTGTCTACATACACCGGTGAGAGTCCGAATGTACAAGAATGCAATGCTATATTCGATCTTTCACCGACGTATTTGGTGAATGTTGACATTCTCCGGTGAAAGTCGACATTCTCCAATTTCGATCTTTCACAGTAACATATCCATCCCTCGTTTAGAATTACTGTTCTGCTGAATCAGAGCAAGCTTGGGACGTGTGGTCTTTTCAGATTTGAACATGCCAAATTTAAGAACATTCTTCTGGACTGACTCAATAACTGCTTTGTGCTGGATCCAGCGACGTACGATGGGGAACTTTCGTTTGGAATCGTGCCAAAGAAATCAGAACACTTTAAAAAATAGAAGATTGGCATCACATCCCTTCAGAGCTGAATGCAGCCGATCTCGCTTCTAGAGGTTGTTCAGTTAAGCAGTTTTTGCTGTCGAAATGGTGGGAGGGCCCATCATGGCTGTTAGAACCAGAATCGTCATGGTCAAAAGGCACCGAGTTGCCAGACGAAGAGGTCATAAATTCAGAAAAGCCAAAGGAGAATAGAGAGGATCAAAGGAGAAGTATCAGTATTGAGAACTCTAAAAAAAACCTGACAATTGGTATTATAGCTACAGCCAGTATAAGTTTCATCTATAAAGAAATTTGTACGCATGTTAGGTTAGATTCTTAGGTTTTACTTTAAATTAGGAAGAATTCCGTGGAAATTTTTTCCTCCCTCCGCACCCTGATGGGGCGGTTGGTGGGAACGTTTAGTTCAAATGGTGAAAGAGATTCTGAGAAAAGTTCTAGGTCGTGTTGTCCTGAATTACGAGGAATTGTTTACAGTACTGTGCGACTGTGAGAGAGTAATCAATACTAGGCCACTTACCTATGTGTCTAGAGATGTTGAAGATTCATCCCCATTAACTCCGGAGACGTTTCTGCGGGAGATTTCCAGATCAGAAATTTCTGATATCGATGTAGTGGACAAAGAAAAACTGAGCAAACGAGCTAAGTATCTACAGAAAGTGAGAGAATAACTCAGAGCAAGATTCCGAGTGGAATATCTAGAACAATCCATTAAAAACATTGCAGCTAAACCTCTCCAGGTGAATGAAATTGTTCTGCTGGAGGACAGCAACCAGAAACGTGCATTTTGGAACCTGCCTCGTGTGATAAAGCTGATTCTTGGTCGTGATGGACAACTAAGACTTGCTCTTATAAAACAGAGACTTCTGAGTTTTTCTAAGACCAGTACAAAGACTGTACAGACTTGAGCTGGATAATCCAGACCAAACGGATATGACTGAAAATATTTCTATGACTACCAGCAGTGGTAGAACTGTGAAACCAGTGATTAGTCTGTGAAATATTTTGTATTTCTTTGAATACTTTGTAATAATTTGATTTATTGTTTATTATTCTAGGTTAAGTATTATGTGTTAGCATGTCTAGAAAATTATGGAATGCTGCATTTTCAGGTAAGTTGTATTTAGTTAGAAGATCTTGGTAGGCATAATTTTATATTTCAATATTTTATACTGCGCTGTTATGCATGTGTCATGTTTGACAGGTTTGTGAATTTACATCCCAGTAAATTCAGATGGGAGAAATATGTAGCGAATAACTTATCCAACAGGTGGCAGTACCTGCCAAGCTCTTATTGTAATGATCAATGCGCATGCACTATCGGAGTATGGGAAAAAAGGTATGTTTTTTTTTAAGAGATCGAGTTCTGGTTAAGATTGCTGTTGCGCGTTTTTGCTGTGCAAATAAAGAATATTATTTTTGTAGCAATGTTCTTTACTCTCTAATGGGAAGCACTAGGTTAGTGCACGAACTGATTCACAATCCATTTTTAAAACGTGGATCACCACAATACAATGAAATACTAATAGCGCCATTTTATGGCAAGAATATCGATAAGAAGGGGTGCCGACTTATCGAAAGTGATAAATCACTGAATGCCACACTACTATAATCTTTAATTATATTATCCTTTTATTATATATTTATAGAAAACATTCGAAATCTTGAGTGTGATTATGCTCATTACATTTCATTTATCCCTTCTAGAAAAATACCAGTTAGTTGAAATATTTTCTACAAATAATCATAACTTCAATGTTAACGTTCACTTTTTTGTCTGTCCTCTGTATGATTTCGAAAGAGATGGAAAATGAGATATGATTTGTTTAAAATAAATGTTTGTCAGATATTAATCTCCTTTTGAATTCTATTACCTTTTCCCGAAATAATTCTCTCCGAAGATCCTTCAAAATTTTTACATAAGACTTAATTTGAAAGAAATAAAGCTTTTATGAAAAACGTTTGTGTTTATTTAAAGAATTTCATGCATTGCTTTATAACAATATTCTCAGTAAACACTCCGGCCGCTGTGGCAAAGAACTTAATATTCTGAAAGGCGTTGCTGTTTATTGTAGCTATTTCTCTAGCGCCATCGAAACTGTATATCAGAAATTTTCCAGATATTCATTCCCTTTAGCATTATGTCTTCAATTTTCCTCGACAGACATGTGCCTGTTTACCTTTGTTAGATACCAGGCGTCTCTGTTCTCCGTCACCTGTCCTTTCTAATTGTATAAAACCAGTGTTTCTTAGAGAAAAAGCATATAGTTGATTCAAATCTTTCAATCCAAATATTTACCTCCGATGCCTTCAAGGTAACGGTACCCCCGCTGTTGAATTTTATCCGATTCAGCACCAATCTAATAACATCCAGCACCATCGAACCTCATGCGACTTCACGAGAATGTCAAAATCTAGCTTAGTGTATTTTGACAACACCTATTCGATTCTGTAGTCAAGTCTCTTTTGCCTCATGCACGTTTACCTGTTTATCTGTTCTTTATAACACCCTCAAGTAATGTTTATTTCTGGTTTTTTTTTCGAACTTTGTAATTAAGTAACATTTTCAGCTCTAAAAGACAGAATACGAAATTTTCTTTCATTTGTGATTTATAAAACGGTTTCTGACTGCGGTTTTGCCTATAAAGGATGAATCAATAGAACTTTTGAACACTCCTCTCCGTTTTCAGAAGTACATTCAGTATAAATGAGCATTACCGACACATTAAACAGAAAGAAGTAAAAACGTTCAGCATAGTGTACCTTCTTGTTTTCGCAGGAGAACCATAAAGACTTACTAAGACTGTAAACCACATACTTTAAAGAAAGTCAGAACTATTTCTGTTAATTATTCTTCAATTTACCTTTCTTTGAAATTTCAACAATTACCCTATGTAACAGCCTCTTGAAGGAGGTAACTTCCATTCTATACCTGGCGAAGGATGTCTCAAACAAGATTTCTAAATTTTTGCGTGCATCATTACAACTCCTGCTGCAATGGTTTTCCGTAATAATAATGCTGTGATATTTCTTTATTTAATTATATATAGTTGAATGCACGAGAGTTATCTGCTTCAGCAGATTCATATCTTCGTAGAGGGCTTTATAAGGGTAATTGTCTCGTATATAGGTTGCACATGAGGAGTAATATATAACGCTTTGATTAGTTAGGATGAGCTTCAATAAATTAGAATATTTTATGGCCTATTTAAGCTTTACATTTTTAATTTCTTCATTTCTTTACGACTAGACTGCACGAAGGTATTTCCGTCATAGCAGCTACGTGTTGAGGACATGACTACGTCATGTTTCGTAAATTTGACATTAGTATGATTCCAGTAAGAACGCGCAAATGTAAAAGAGAGCATGTTGATAAAGCAAGCTGACTACGCTGATCTACGTGCAAAATTTGATTTTTTTTTTGAAAAAATAGAGTTTAAAGTACGACTTAAATATGCGTGCAATTATATGAAACAAACATCAAGTCTGATCAGGTCCATTTGCATAGCTTTCATGACGAAATTCACGAGAGACAGAACTGACACCCAAATTTTCCACACATTTGGCAGAAAATTTTTAAAGTCTTCATAGTACCTAGTGAGTGTAGGTATCTTCATCAAAAAAGTTACATTAGTGGTCAGAACCATTTTCTTATTATCTGAAGAGACTTACTGTGCTTAAAATTCGACACACCGCGATAGTTGAGAAGTTCAAATTTCTTTACGCATACTTATCAAAGTTTTTATTTTCACTTAAAACAAATTCTTTTGTTTCATAGATATCCATCAAGTCCTTGTGAAGCCTTTTGATAGAGTATATAATCTAAAGAATTTTGTTCATCTGTGCCCTATGCGAGTGAAGATATATCTATGATTGCTATCATTGGAAAACTATGTAAATGCTCTGCAGGAATGATATGTAAAAAATTAATAAGTTAATCGATTAATCCAGTAAGATCGCCTAAGCTTTAGCGAAGTATCTAAGTATAGATCTGTGGGTTTGGTCGCTTTTCCATTACTTTTTAATTCTTACAACATGTAGAGCTGCATACAGTAAAATATGGTATAAAGATATTTGCTTCTAGATAATCGCTTCTAGAATGTTACTGTATACGGCCACTTCCGTATCCAAATTGAGCACTAAACATTATTTTAACTACAAAACGTCCGAGTTATTGTGTAGCAAATTCACTTAATTATTTAAGTTATGACTTATTAAAAATTAATTTTTTAGTATTCTAAATTTATGCTACACAACGTGTATTTTATTTAATATCTGTGCTATTTGTTTAATTTTAATTGGGGTTTTTTGGTAGTTAAGATTGGTATGTACTTTCCACTCGTTACTCGTAAACGCGCTGAAACACACAATGGAATCGGGTGCTCTTCTACGTAATAATCTTGATTTTATATTTCTTAACTTACGTTTACCCATTCTTAATTTAAACCACTAGAAGCAGAAAAATTATCTCTTTAATTTAAGATCACTTTCAAGAATCTAGCCTTAACAGATTTTAAGATGCAGTAGATTATTTAACTGAACTTTCCATTTTTCTTTGTGGCGAGGATGAGGAGGAAGGAAATGGAAATAAACGCAGCTTTTAGCAAACTTCTATAAGCCTACGCTGTTGAGGGATTTCCGGTGGGGTGAGCTTTAGGTTTGCCGGCTCGGCCTTGCACCAGTTCCAAATTTTGGTGATAGTTAGGTGATGTTTAAATTTGTGTTTTGTTCACTCCTCAGAAAAACGAGAAAGTGTTTACAGCGCTGTAAGGGGCGGGGGGCTGACGAACTGGATTTTTCACCATTTTAGCTGGTTTTGGAGTTTTATGAGATTCCTTCTTAACAAAAAGGCGTTGCAGGTGTTGCTCGTCCTCTTTTTGGCCTCTCTTTTTGTGCACGGTTTTCCCTTGCTGCTCTAAGGGAAGTTCATCGTATTGAAGCAGGGCTTATGGCTCCATTTGTCGGAATTATGTGACATCCTTAAATTTATTCTTTACTTGCCTCCTCGGAGATATTTTTTTCATCATCACTATGAAATCCAACAATTTACAAGCTTCTAAGGCCTCAGACGACCCCATCCTCTTAGCGTTCAAATTATGAAACCAAGGAAAAGTTTCTTTCTGATTTAATTCGGTCACTCGGAACCTGGTCGTAGGAGAAACCTCACCACTGCTTGCTTTTGCCATTCCATACCCTTTCAGAAGGAAGTCCTGATGGAGCGCTTCTCAACTTGTCAATAATTACCATCATGAATATCGTTCCAACGATTTCCCTGTAGTTCATTTGCGGTTCACAATTACGCCTTAGCCGGATATTAGCTGAAGATTCAATCTTTTCCCAACATAAAAATTGTGTGCAGTTGTTTCTGTGGCATCAACGTGTCTCTAAAGTATTTATTTCCAAAATCGTGACGTTCCAGTTAATCGACGGCTTCATCATTTTCTTTCTACAAAGGGACTGGATGACCGCAAATTTTTCGGATAAGTCTTTGTTGATTCATCTTACTTGATTAGTTGATAACTTAGGGAAAATGGGTTTCTCAAAATTACGAGTTTATAATTAAGTACAAAATTAGCAAGAGGGGTTTTCACTTATTTCAAAATATAATTATGGTTTAATTTAAAAATGTTTGTATTTTAAGGATTCCGAGATGTTGAGAAATTTAAATTTTTAGTTTTATTTGATGAGCTTTCTGTCCTTGCTGAGGTTAAAGTAAATTGTAAACTGAAATAGAATTGCTCCAGTTTTAATACTCTTAACTTTCCTAAAACGGTGGTTTTGTTGTAACTTAGTAATTGAATTTGGATGTTAGAAGTCCTTTATTCTCTGTGCAATAATAAGATATAAATTTTAAAGATTGGCTCTGAATAATAGTATTCTTTTATTTACTGTGCAATAATAAGGTGAAGAAATATTTATAATAGTTAAAGAAATAGTTTGTTATGAATTTTATAAATTTTACTTAAATGAAATAGTTATGCTTATATGTAATTAGTAGTTACAGTAATTGGAAGACGTTTATTTTGAAATTACTGAATTGTTAAAAACAAATATTGATGTTCTCTGTTAAAGTTATAATTTTCTCAGGTTATCTTTCACACACCGGGGTGAAATGTTTTTATTATCTAATTGATATTGACATAATTTGGTCTATTTGAAAAATAAACACTAAGGTTTTTCTTAAAATTTAATATCGATTATTGCGTTTTTGTTAAAGTTACATATTTTGAAGTATATGATTTATCGTAAGTTCCCGAGCATCAAGATTCATGGGTTGTTTAGGATAAAAATCAAAATGCAATGTCAAGGTAGGATAGTTAGTTTTGAGGCAAATTATTAACTTTGTTCAGTAATGTTTCTCGCAATAGGCACCACTATGACAGAACATAGTGCGATGACGTTCAAAGCCTTCCTCTAGGCATATTACAGAGTCATCATTGCGAAAACAGTTCTGTCAGAACGAATTATCGAGTGCAGTTGGAAATTTGATGTTTCTTGTCATACTATGATTGGAATGTTTGTGGTACGTTCCGCGGAGTAATGTTCGATCTAATTTTTCTGTTACTGATAACTGTTTCTTCCTTTAGTATACTAACTCATGAATCGAAAGCTCTTGACGAACACACAAAGAATTGAAATAAATTCGATATTCCTTACTTATTACCCAAATCACCTATCGTTGCGCATATTAAAGATTTTTCAAGAACACAATATCAGTTTTTCCTCCAAGTTGGAAGTTTATATGATTGTACTCTTTCCATTACCATTTAGTACCTCAAATCTTTCGAAAATTTTCTCTGCAGAATATTATTAAAGACGCATGTTAATTAAATTTAATGATGTCTATTTTAATGAACTTGTTGTTGTTGTGTATGTGTGTAGTTACCTTGTTCGCTTTCATATTTAATTAAACGTCTGTCAGCAATGCAGCTGCATCCAAACATTGTCCTTGGTAAAATTTTGATACTTGTAATCCTCTTGTTAACGCATAGAAGAGCCCCATAAAATATAATAATACCTGAAGTCATGTCTTCCGTGGCATTGCACGAAAGGTTGTGTGATCCTTAATTACTTTCTTCAGTATGTTGTTTGTAAAATCTTATCTTCTTTTAGCAGTTGCGGGTCCGAGAGTACAGAAGGAGTACATATATTTACCTTCAATTATTTACTTACATTTTCGCCTAAAAATATTTTGTCGAAATTACGTGGGCGAAACAATAGACAGAACATTACAATTTTAATTAAAATTAATCTACTATTAAAGACGTATCAAATCGCATACGTTCCCCTTATAATCAGCGTTAATTTGAATATCAATGGACTAAATATACCTAGAGAATTGTGAAGGATTTTTCATGAGCCATCACATATTTGTCCATTTTCATTCTGAAAATGAGGCCAAATATTTGTTTTGATTACAGATTTTCTCCAACTGCACAGTTTTTAATGATGCGGAAGAAGAGGTATCACTCGGTCTTTGCTAGGCATTTTCCAAGCACACTAAATAATTCTAAATTTCAGCTAAAGGTTTTTCAGTTTTTTTTTTTTCAAATGAAAACCATTTGTAAATCAAATATATCTGCGAACACATGAGTATCTTGCAGATTTTAGTAGAGTTTAATAGATGGTGTCAATTGCATAAACGCATATACAGATTATACAATTTGATACTGTAATGAGACCCTCCGTTCTAACTTTTAAGCATTCTTTCAGAAAGGATTCGGTTTCTGTAACTAATGACACCGGAGTCAAATAAAAATAATAAACTCTAAAAATCCCCGCTACCAATAAATCATTTAGCGGTAATAATTTACAATAAAGAAAAAGAAAAGATCAACACTTAAATAAAAACTAAAAATAATTTTAGCTAATAATTGAAAGAGAAAGAAAAACGATAGCTTAATAAAAACAATTTTTTTATTCAGACTTGCTGAACTGAATTTATTTTAAGCTTACTTTTAATTAACGAATAACGTTTATTCAGCAAAATATTGCTTCAAGAAATTGAAATAAAAGATATAAATATTTTTAATCTCTTTAATACTTTAATCGCTTCCATCATTAAATAATACTCGTTAATGAAATACCCCAAGTAGACGGAGTCGTACTTAAAACATGAAAATGCCAGGGAGGTTGCAGTTTACATGATACACGAAAGTGTTGCTGATCTGCCACTGATGAGTAATAATCTGAAACGCAAAAGCTATAGTCATTTTGAATTGATGTATCTATATCCAGCCTAATGCTTTGGCATAAATATAGTTACAAAATAATGTCTGTCATATTTTAACATATTTCCCATAAATGGGACGAAGAAATTGCTTGTTAAAATCGATGATGAGTGATCGATAACTAATTAATGCAATTCTAAACACTGATTCATAATAAGTAAATAACGCTGTTTAAAATTATTCTTTTCTGTCTCGTTTCTTGATATAACTTGTTTTCCCGTCTTTACATTTCTACTTTGCATGTTAATTTTTTTATTCAATCGGGTGTGTTCACGTTACTGAATATACAGTTATTTCCTCGCATATTCCCCATTGTCTTCTCTAATTTTATCATCCAAAAATAGAGAGGGGAAAATTATAAGAATAAATTAATACCTGAAGAAAGCGGTTACATTTAGAACATAAAAATTAAATGTGGAGCCATTCATAAACAAAATGTAAGGATTGCATAATTATTTCTGTAAAAGAAATCTACATTCCAATAAATATACGTAATAATATTAGCATTGAATTCTCTAATATCTTCATTTATTCTTTCCTGTAACTTGAAATTCTCTCGTTCTTATCACTGTTTCTTTCACGACTAATGCCTCAAATGATCCAAAAGCAGTTAGAGAAGAAGGATGTGCAGCAGACTCAAAGGAATTGTAGAATTTATGTAAGTTTGTGCTTGTTTTTGCTTTTACTGCTAGATTTTTGTATTCGGATGGCATAATGTTCAAGAGTTAGAAGGAAAATGTTCATTGTGACCTGTTCAGATAGTCTGCGAGGGTTTGTGTTTGCAAGTAAGACGAAAGCAAACATTACATGGGCGAATCCATTTTAGAATTATTGAGAAACTCGTTCTTAGAATGCACTGAGGAAGGGGAAAATTACGGGAATATTTTTTTTTAATTTTCAGAACTTGGAGCTAAAACGTTAGGGTGAAAAATACTAGAGGAAATACGTTATACATAACGCGTATAAATCGGGTACTTTCACTTAATTATAGATATAAATAATGCAGTCACCAAGAATGCATGTAAGGTTAGAATTTAATAACGAACAGTTCATTTCAGAAAGAAAGAGTGGGTACGAACTTCTGTTTGCATTCGATATTCACTGAAGGTGTTCATTTCATTAAACTAGCAACCAGTCTTTGCAGGCAGCATTTCTAACGATTTGATTATCCAGCTCGATGGACTTCATTTCATTCTTTAACTCATTACGTACGCCTTTTACCTTAAAACCCTAAACGTAAGATGTTAATAAATTTGTGGAAACAAAATCGCATCTCGAAAGGTTAATCTACACTAACATCTTATGAAGCCATAAATATTCAAGTAAGAATTCGTTTTCATTTACTTTGAATACACTTGTCTAATTTATATTAACTGAGCGGTTAACCTAACATGATGTGGAATCACCATACTGTAGAATGTTATTTTGTACTTAAGAAGATAACATAATCTTGGATTTATTTCTTGTCAGCTCATAATCGTTCCTTACAATGCTCAAAAAAGAAAAAAATCAGAATGTTTTCCGTTTTACTCAACCATTTGATGAAATTTGATATGCTTTTTTCGTGTACGAAAGTGCGATTTAGGATATATATTCGATTTATACAAAGCATTGCTCTAACACAAGTATTTTCATACAAAATTGAACTTTTTATGGAATGACATACTGTGTTTAAAAATACTTTTAACGTATTTCGATTCTAGAACTAAAATGATACCCAAAAATTAAATTGTGTAAAATTTCTTGAAAAACTTATCGAAAAATTAAAAAATTTATCTTGCCACTTCGCACCAAGAATAATTAATTCACTTGGTGAAATACTATTTACTTTACAGTAACATATTTTGCTTTTCCTATTCACTTCCTTGTACGATGTAATAGAACTATTGTAAATGTGAAAATTTTCGGGTATCATATTTCAACGAAAATATCCATTTTGACCCCTATCGAAAGCTATTTAACGATATTTTTGCGTAACATTTGCGTGCTATACGTAAGGACTGAATAAAGGACCCTTTTTCCCAAAACGGATTGCAAGAAAAATTTAAAGTGGTTTCAGAAGAGATTTTTTTCGTGACGTCTGTACGTACGTAGGTATGTACGTATGTATTTATCTCGCATAACTCAATAACGAATAGCCTCAGGTCATTAAAATTTCATATATGACTGCTATAACATGCAGCTGTATACCTCTCTTTTTGGTTGCAATCAGCCGAACCAAAAGTATATATATACATATATATACCTACTGTGTTACTCGAACCGAAAAAAATGAATCAAATGGAATAGCTGAAAAATAATCTAACCAAGAATATGGTGTATGATTTTTAAACACAGCACATGCGAAGTAAAAAAAAAAGAACCAACTTCCAACGACACTCCAGATTCGGCACTGCAAACGCGACAGTGCTCTTCTCCCTCTCAGCCTCGTAAGAGCTTCCTAAGAGCGCATGCGGAGAACAGCCAAATACCACACGCGCGGAGTAAGAAATAATCACGTTTCCAGAATTTCGGCACTGCAAGAGCGACAGTGCTGCTTTCTGTGCGCGCTTGCGCAGAACAGCCTTGTGAAGCGCAGTTTCATACAAAAACTTTCGTACCTTTTTCATAAACTGGAGGATGGCTACTGGCATTAAGTTTAAGGATTATATATTGTAGAAGTATAAAGAAAGAATTAAAGAAAAAAGGGCTCATTATATTAAATATTAAAAATAATAATAAGTGGAAACAGGGGGTGCTGCAGTTCCACAGTGCTTATTACGGGCCGCCACTGTTCTGCACTTTCAGTGTCTTTTTGCCGAGTGGGACCAAAGTAAACTTTCAGTTTTGTGCACCGAAAACTTTGCCTTCTTGACCGCTGACCGAATTGCTTGTTCTTGCGTAGAAACACTAATTTTAACTATAAAAATTGTTCTTTTTTAAATTGTTTTAACTGTTCATACAGTTAAAACAATTAAGTTTTATATTTTTCTATATTTTTTAAATTTAATGACGATATTTTGAAGTTTTATGTATTTTTGTCTTGCCGTGAAGTGAGAACTGAGTTAATTGAATGAGAAATATATCAAATGAAATTCGAGGAAATAAGTTTAAATGAAATGCAGCCGAAAAATGCTTATAATTTAATATTCTATACAATGAAGTTATCTGGTGTACACATCAAATTTTTTCATTGTGCACGAGCGGAAAAATATTCAAAAATTAGCTCTCAAAATTTTAGTTCCCCAATGTTAATTGAATTTGATATATATTTAGTAATATCTCTTTTTTTATGAAACGTATTTGATTCCTTCTTACACAGTTCAAAATTTAGGTTCATTCCAAAAAAAATTCGCCCATTTTTTATGATTTATTTTTTAAATTTGTACTTTTAAATAATTTTTATAAATTTTTCGGAAACAATTTTGAATTATAACCCACAAAATTTTTAACATCATCTTAAAGTAGATGTATTTCTAGGCACACCTGCAAAAAATTAGACTTTTTTATTCAAAATTTTCTAAGATGTACATGAATTTACATATTGGAGCGTTTTGAAATTTGGCATCTTTTTTTGAGCGATTATAGTGCCAAATCTGGTTTATGAATTTTGTTACAGTGAATTGCCACATCTATTTTTAACCTTAAATTTCAAATAAATTTTTATGGAGAATAATTCTATTCAATTTTCCCCCTCAATCATGCGTAATAAATATTTATTAATACTATGTGAAAAGCTAATTTTTTTTAATTATAGATAATTCTGTTCAGATTTTTATTTTTTTAGTCCAAAGGGATTTAGTCCCGATGGACTATTACTTTCGTTTTGCGATTTTGCGTTGAATCACTCTGAATGCCCGTTTCACTTTTCAAATTGTTGCCACTAAATGTTATCGCTCTGCATTAAATTTTAAAAAATGAAAAATCTGCATAAATGTATGCATGTTTCTCGCATTGTGATAAAACCTAGAGCCATCGAATTTTGAATGACGTAATCCTACTGCGAATATGGGCATCTGGAAGCCCTAATTTTGAATTTGAAATTTGCTTTATTATCGATTTTATGTTTTGTAACATTTCAACGAATTTCTGATTAACAAACTAAATGATTTCAAAGCGAGCAATGGCAACACTGTACGGAAAAAGAAAAACATTTTTATCTCCAGCGCACGAGACTAACGGAAATTCTAAAGATATGTTCATTTTAAAATGATTTTGCGATATTGATTTTGAACTGAATTTTATGGTTTGAGTACGTAGTACATGATATTTAATAAAAAAAGGTAGCACACGAAACGTTAAAAAAACGCGCCTTTGGACGTAATTTAAAATCTGAAATCTTTCAGATTTTTTTTTTATTTCTTTCTTTTTTCCTTTTTTTTAAATATTTGCAATAGTAAAATTTTACATTTGCCGTGTTATCGTCTGCTAGTTTACTTTAACTTCTTCATTTAAATCGGAATTGTCTAAAACTGAGAATTTTCGTTTGATGTTTTATGAACTGTTTTATTTCTTTGACATTTAGCAAAAAATCTTTTAATTAAAATATTTATCCTTTGGACTTTGCTTTATAGTTAAAATGCCTAGGAAATGATAAGCTGTCTTCAGCTGAAGCACAACTGATGTAATTGATATCTTAAAAATCTTGACAAAAATGCAGAATTTATGGAAGTGTAACAATCGAAAAATCTTAATTTTCTCTAGTGAGCACTGAAAATAAATGTAGAAGAAAAGAAGAAAATTAGGGAGAAAAGTAAGCAAAACTCTCAAGGGGAATTTGGCTGTCAGAAATACTAAGATGCTTCGAAAAATTGGAGGCTTTTGAATACTTCAAGGAATTTGGGTGTTCAAAGGGAAAAGAGAGACTGGTTTTCGACTACATGGTTGGTATAAATTTAAGTTACGTCATAGAACATCATATCGTATTATAAACGGAGAATCCCATGAATTCTCAGTTGAATTGTTTGAAGATTCAGGAATTTATCCATTGATGTATATGGATGTCATCTAAAGACGTTTTCCTTCTTGATGAGACCAGTCTTTCCTTTCATCTCATGCGTTCAAAATGCCTAGTCTCTAAAGACTGATAAAGGCTCTGACCAAATACTTATGAAATGAATTGAATTCGATTATTAAGTTATGGCAAAGCAGTAATAGACGTATAATAGACGCATAATAGACGAATTATAGACGAATACGTCTATGCCTGAAGAAAAAGAGCAAGCCATTAAGAAGAAAGAAATAAATATTTGCATAAAATTTAGTATTTTTTTAAATTAAAACATTTTTAATTGTATCATATTTGATTCCTGCGATTTCAAAAATAAAATATTTGACTAAAATATGAATGAAATTTTAAGAAACTAAATATAGGATGATAAACTATATTATACGGACTATATTATTCTATTATACGTCCGTATAATAGAATATACATATAGTCCAAAGGGATTTAGTCCCGAAGGACTATTACTTTCGTTTTGCGATTTTGCGTTGAATCACTCTGAATGCCCGTTTCACTTTTCAAATTGTTGCCACTAAATGTTATCGCTCTGCATTAAATTTTAAAAAATGAAAAATCTGCATAAATGTATGCATGTTTCTCGCATTGTGATAAAACCTAGAGCCATCGAATTTTGAATGACGTAATCCTACTGCGAATATGGGCATCTGGAAGCCCTAATTTTGAATTTGAAATTTGCTTTATTATCGATTTTATGTTTTGTA
>KK119093.1:806432-837738 GCA_000611955.2 Stegodyphus mimosarum | reverse complement strand
TGCTTGATGATTTCTTTCAAAGGGCTGTTCAAAAATTTTCTATTTACTCATTCGACGGCGAATTTTAAACAAAAGGTGCATCGTTTATTTTTTTCAAATAGTTTTCTTTATACTATATTTTTAGTCATAGTTATTATAGATCGTTTTTTTTAGTCATAGTTATTATTTTAGATCGTTTTTAAATTATCAGAATTTCATTTCAATTGTTTGTGCCTCATTGTCTCTTCAGATAATTATTTTAAAATTTTCTTTTTATTCATTCGTACTGCGCATTTTAAGTGTATTTATTAATATAAAATTTTTCAGAATTTGATTTTATTTATTTGAATTGCGTTTCTTTCGAAAGCATACTTTGTGATCCAGACTACGATGCATTTGAAAACTGCATATATTAAAAGAGAAAATACAGTAAAGCACAGTTGACACGCCTTTCAGAAAAGATATATAAATAAGAGAGATATATAACCGATTCAGATTGCTGGTGCAACGATCAGGATAACATACTGACTTTAATGCCCATTGAGAGGTGAAACAGGCGGAATAATAAATAAATAAATAAATAAATATAATCGACATTTTAAATTAGGATGACATTCATGCATTGGTTTAAACAGTTTTATCATTGTGCCCATTGCTTTACCCAAATTTATCATCCTATATTTAGTTTCTTAAAATTTCATTCATATTTTAGTCAAATATTTTATTTTTGAAATCGCAGGAATCAAATATGATACAATTAAAAATGTTTTAATTTAAAAAAAATAATTTTATGCATATTTAAAAAAAATACTAAATTTTATGCAAATATTTATTTCTTTCTTCTTAATGGCTTGCTCTTTTTCTTCAGGCATTCTGCAAGTATATTAAAAAGCATCCAACTTTTCGAAACATCTTGGTATTTCCGACATTCATTTTAAATAAATTTATCGCTTTCCATTTCATATGGGCCCCCAAACGGCCGAGCGGCAAAGTCGCTAAACACTGGTAGTTCGCTCCAGGGTTCGCATCCCGATGAACGGACTAGTTGCATAGGCGTTTTCATGGTTTTTTTCATGTGTAACGTGCATACGAGCTGGTTTCCCTTAAAACGTTCTTCACGAAGGCATTCATCCTTTTATGCATATAGTCCTGCTTTGCCATAACTTAATAATCGAATTCAATTCATTTCATAAGTATTTGGTCAGAGCCTTTATCAGTCTTTAGAGACTAGGCATTTTGAACGCATGAGATGAAAGGAAAGACTGGTCTCATCAAGAAGGAAAACGTCTTTAGATGACATCCATATACATCAATGGATAAATTCCTGAATCTTCAAACAATTCAACTGAGAATTCATGGGATTCTCCGTTTATAATACGATATGATGTTCTATGACGTAACTTAAATTTATACCAACCATGTAGTCGAAAACCAGTCTCTCTTTTCCCTTTGAACACCCAAATTCCTTGAAGTATTCAAAAGCCTCCAATTTTTCGAAGCATCTTAGTATTTCTGACAGCCAAATTCCCCTTGAGAGTTTTGCTTACTTTTCTCCCTAATTTTCTTCTTTTCTTCTACATTTATTTTCAGTGCTCACTAGAGAAAATTAAGATTTTTCGATTGTTACACTTCCATAAATTCTGCATTTTTGTCAAGATTTTTAAGATATCAATTACATCAGTTGTGCTTCAGCTGAAGACAGCTTATCATTTCCTAGGCATTTTAACTATAAAGCAAAGTCCAAAGGATAAATATTTTAATTAAAAGATTTTTTGCTAAATGTCAAAGAAATAAAACAGTTCATAAAACATCAAACGAAAATTCTCAGTTTTAGACAATTCCGATTTAAATGAAGAAGTTAAAGTAAACTAGCAGACGATAACACGGCAAATGTAAAATTTTACTATTGCAAATATTTAAAAAAAAGGAAAAAAGATCTTCGCACTTAAACCATAAAATTCAGTTCAACAGCAATATCGCAAAATAATTTTAAATTGAGCATATCTTTAGAAATTTCGGTACACGCTCTCACGCGCTGGAGATAAAAATGTTTTTCTGTACAACGTTGGTATTGCTGGCTTTGAAATCTTTCAGTTTGTTAATGAAAAATTCGTTAAAGTTTTAGAGAGTATTGTTACGAATTTCACATTTATTTGGCTATTTATTTAGAACTATAATTAAAATTCCTTTTTATTTTCCCGTGCAACGCACGCAGACGATTTTTGAAGAGAAAGCTACGTCAAAAAAAATAATAAAAAATCTGAAAGATTATACGCAAGACGTTATATTAATAAATACACTTAAAATGCGCAGTACGAATGAATAAAGAGAAAATTTTAAAACAATTATCTGAAGAGACAATGAAGCACAAACAATTGAAATGAAATTCTGATAATTTAAAAACGATCTAAAATAATAACTATGACTAAAAATATAGTATAAAGAAAACTATTTGAAAAAAATAAACGATGCACCTTTTGTTTAAAATTCGCCGTCGAATGAGTAAATAGAAAATTTTTGAACAGCCCTTTGAAAGAAATCATGCAATTTAAACAATTAAAATGAAATTCGAAAAAGGAAAGAAGTTCCTTGAAATAATAACAATTATAATTAAAAATATAATATAAAGAAAATTATTTCAAAGTAGAGAACGATTGTGACTTTTTTTCCGCTCACGCTCATGTAAAAAGGGAAAGGAAATTAGGTTGCCATATATTAAGAAGTTCGCCAAGTGAACTACTATTCTGGGCCCAAACTGAAAAAATTCGTCAAGTTAAAATTTTGAAATTCTTCGTAAATTTTGCACCCAATTTTACAAAATTTAATATATAGGCGTAATTTGAGACGTAGAATCGAAATATGTAAAACATTTGGTATGTTATTTCAGAAAAAGTCCGATTTTGTGTCAAAATACCTATGTTAGAGCAGTGATATATATAAATCTAATATATATCCTACGTTGCGCTTTCGAGACATGAAGAACGCAATTTGAATTTCGTGAATCGGCAATAGTAATGTCTTTTTTTTTCGCAGTGTACACACATCTTTCATTCTTTCAATTAATTTTAACAAAGTGCATAAAACGTATTTGGCGTTACTATCGCTTATAATAAATATGCCAAATTTCAAAACGCACAAATATATAAATTCACGTATATCTTTGCAAAAAAAAAGTCTTTTAAGCTTTTGTAATTATGTCTACAAATACGTCTATATTAAAGTGATGGTAAAAATTACACAAGTTTTAACACTTTTTTTTCAAAAAGTTTATAAAATTACAAATTTTATAAACAAATCAGAAATAGCTACGAAATTTAACTGGACTGAATCTAAATTTCGAACTGTGGTAGAAAGAATTAAGTAAATTTAATAAAAACATGTTAATAAATATATACAAAATTTAATTAACGCTGAGGAGTTAATATTTTGAGAGCTAATTTTTGAATTTAGTCGTTGAATCGAAATATAAAAAAATATGTATGTCATTGTAGAAAAATGTCCAATTTTGTGTCAGAATACCTACGGTAGAACAACGCTATATATAAATCTAATACATAGCCTAAGTCGCGCTTTCGAGACACTATTATTCCGCCTGCAAAAACCTTAGTTAAATTTCGCCAATCTGCCCAGTAGAAAAAAATATGAAACTGTCTACCCTTTTTTTTTGTATGTGTGCAAGGTTTATTTATTTTACTTATGTAGTAACAAGATGAATAATCCAGTAGCATCAGATTTTCTGAAAGTATACCTCTCTATACCGTACACGTATCCTTGATAAATTTTCACTCACCTGATTACGTAGCATCGTAACAAGAGCCAAATGGATACCATTCAAACTTTTCCTATAAAAACTTTTGTTCTTCTGATAAAGCACGAATTGTGTCACGTAAGCCGTTAATTTCGGCACAATAACACCACCCAATCAGCCGCGGGTGGAGCTAATCGGAAGAAATTTATGGTTCCAAAACTTGCAGCGGTCAGCAAAAACTTTGACAGTGAAGGATCTTAGGCTCCAAATGCCAAACCTTTTACCTTGGCTCTGTTCGAGACGCAAGCATGTGAATTGGTTCCTCCTGGAAGTAATAGGAAATGTAAGAAGTTTTACATTTTTATTTAATATAATGTTTTTAGATAAAAATATAGAGTATCGTTGAATATGTGTAGCTACTAAGCCTCGATTCTCTAATGAATCAAAAAATTGCTAGCAGCCGAGCAATAAAGTCGCTAAACACTGGTAGTTCAACTTGTGCTCAGTTTTAGAGTTTCGGGTTTCCGGGGTTTTCTCCATGTGTAATGTAGATACAAGCCTGTCTCCTTTAGGAAGTCCTCCTCGAAGTCACCCCTCCCTTAGGCAAATAGCCTTAGAATACTTTGCTCTTATCAAATAACCCAAAATCAATCCAGTCTTTAACGAATCCAGTAAGCGAATGCGTGAAACTCGCTACGGTATGAATTGGACTGGAAAAATTTTAAATGTAGAGAATAAATCCAACTTTTAAGCTGTATGATCATTTTGAGACTTAGCGAAAAGAAAAAATGACTTTGATAAATAAATAATTTTAAGTGAAGATGGCTCAATTGTTTTGTCGTTTTATTTTACAACATAATTCAAACTTTTGGCAACAGTGAGCCGTAAAGTTAACAAAATGAATTAACTTATGAAATTAATCAACACCTTCACTGTAGACAAACTTAATAATTGCTGTTTTGGTACTCAGAATTTCCTATACGTTAACACTTGCACTTAGACGGTAGACTAAATATATTACGAAACGTGACGTAAGAGAATTTTGAAGAAATATATTCTACAATAAACTACGAAGTATCGTTCACCACAGCCCTCTAGTTGCCGAAGATCTATTAGCTCAAAGGAAATTCGCGGGGATAATCGAATCCACTCGTCTCATCAAACCAGAACGTCGAAGGAGCGTAGTACACGGGAATACCGATATCAAAAGGAGAGAGTACATATACAAAGAACCAAGCTTTACGCTGCTATCGACTCTGCATTCTGCGTTTCGGGATTCCTCTAAACTTTACAATTCCAAAGCAACGAAGCGATTGGTTTGGTTTTTCTGATTACGCCAAAGCCTCAGGGTATCTGCCTAAGGGAAGGTATGCCTTCGTGGAGAACCTACTAAGGGATACTGGCTCATATACGCTTTACACAAGGAGACAACCACGAAAACGCATATGCCGCCAGCCAGGTCGCCGGATTCGAACAGCGGGCCGACCTACCAGTATTTAGCGATTTGACGGCTGGTGGGCCCGCAACAAAGTGAGGTACATCAGGGATTTGAAATACGTACCGAACTTCCAATAATTTTATTTTTCCGGTGTACTCACTTGAAGATAACACTATTTTATTTCAAGTGTGTATATGAGTTTTAATTAGAAAGGGTACAACTGACGAATTTCTTAGATGTAGTTGATTGTATAATTTATATTTATCTACCTATCTATCTATCTATCTATCTCTATATATGTAGAAGTGATTGATCTCGGTTTGCAGAACGTTTAAGAGCCTTTTTCATTTCAATTATTTTTTGCAAATGATTCTTGTTAAAAAAACTTTGTTTTTGAGAACAAAACTTCTTATTTGGTAGTTATTAGAGTAGGTTTAAACCACGTCTTTCTACCAAGAAATAAATAGATCTAAATTAATACGAAGTATATTTATACCAACTTAAACTCACATTTATGTCTTAATTGCCTTAACTGATCATATTTTGATGCAGTTAACTTACAATACGTATCTTATTTTTTAAGTTTTGAAGGCGGTGCTGAAAACATCTTTTTAAGAATACTTTTCGGTATACCTGTAGATCCATTTTTTTAAATGCAAAAAAAAACGAAGCTAATTGTATTTTATGTTAGCAATTAGCTTATGATGCAGACAAAATAGCAAGATGTGGCCTTAATATCTTTTTATTGAAATTTCGGCAAAATTTACCCATAGCATGATTACAATTTTAAAGTGGAAAAAGATTGTCACCTTCGTGTTAGTTAATGTTTCGCAATGGCAAGGAGAAGATCAAAATTTTTGCTTTTATATCTTCAGCTGAAGGTGAAATTGAATTATGTTTTCGAGTGAATATCGAACGGAACCTTCAACACTAATCGTTTCTTTCTTCTTGAGCATATACTAAGCGCAACTACTACCCCTCCACAAGAAATCTTGGAAATATGTGTATAATTCGATATATAGTGAGGCAGTGGTTAAATGATATTTTGTGAGACAATAGCATAATGACAATACAATAATAAGAACAATAACTTAATTACAATGTACCTTATTTTTGTTGCTTTAATGCAAGATGCGTCAAACTAATTAATAAAAATTCAATTTCAACATTTTAATTCGCAATTTTTTATCTCTGAAATTCTTTTACAAGACGTTTTGATAAAGAGAAGATTACCAAAATAATTTTTCATCGCGTGTATAAGAGAAACAGATTGATCTGAAATATAATATAGTAAAATTCAATCTTCAACTCATTAGGATCATTTCTAACTTCTGGAAAAGTAAAAAACATTGCATAAATTGCCATGTTATTTCATAAAGGAAGACTACTATTTTTTCACACCTTTAGGAAATTAAATGGATTTTATGAAATAATTTAAATTTGATTTGCGAGTTTTTTTTAAATAGTGATATTTTCAGCTTAAAATATGATCATCTAGTGCCTGATTAAATAAGACCGCTGGTAGCGGTCTTATTTAATCAGGTCCAGTGGTAATACTATATAATATCTCAGGTTGTTGTCCAGTGGTAATACTATATACCACTGGACAACAACCTGAGATGTGATTATTTTTATGTGCGATGTAAGCATGAAACTCTTTCCATTCAGAAATCATCCACAAATAGTATATCTCCTCTTTCAGGCAGATAGACTTCCCTTATTTTGACTTAATAAATTAAGCATACAATTAAATCTACTTTCTTTAAATTTTTAATTCTGAAACATTTTATAAAAATTTGTAGGTTTTTATAATTTATGATATAAAAGTAGTATCTGATTGATATATGTGTGTATGTGTAATATAAATTTAGGTATGGCGTTGGAAATGAAGATAATGGAGTTGGACGGTTATATGCAATGGAAAGGAAACTAAGGTGAAGAATGATGCAATGAGTATCAGAACGTTTTTCAGGCGCAAAACAATTATTAATTTGGTTTTACTGAAGAAGAAGGATCTGTATCTGATTGAGGAGATTTTATATTAAGTATAATTTACACTAAGTTAAACAGCTGCAATCCTGCATCGCAATAGTCACTGCTTCTAACTTTGTTTTCCAGTTGACAGTTCTCGCTATTCAATCATCACTGTCGAGATGTGATCAACTACTGATAAGTTTTTAATTTTTTAAATTTCATTTGCAGATTCCGGCCTAAAATATTTGTTTGTGGTCTTTCTTCCGAATTCAATGATGTTCTTAACAAATCATGCCGTTAACTCACTTCTGTGATTTGATGTGGATACAAAATGAATAGCACTGTTAGAAGGTGAAGCAATAATCTCAGTTAAGAAGAATAACTAGTTATAATAAGAAATAGCAAATAGTAAAATAAAGCGAAAAATGAAGAAGTAAAATACTTAGTAATAAGAAATAATAAACTAATAAGTAGTTAATGATAAGAGAAGAATGAATTTAAATGTGGATTAATAATCGAATTTACATATGTGAGAAAGCTGGCTAACTATTTAGTGACAGACTCTTCAACCAACATTCTCTCACGTCCAACTTTCGCATACATTAAAGATGGTATTTAAAATGACCTCCTTGTAGACCGAAACACACGGAAAGTTTTAATTCCAGATACATGCAGCTGATGAGCAGTGAGAATCTGCAATCATCTGTTTTGGTCTAGTAACCCAGGATTTTAAATTTATGACGTGAACTAATGGAAACATGCATGTGTATCTTTGGCAAAGTAATACCATGTACTTATCTTGCTAAATATTATTACGGATTTTGTATTTATTTAGCTATTATAATAGAATTGTAATTAAAATTGTTTTATTTCCCGTGCAATGCATCGCATGATGAATTTGAAGAGAAAGCTAAGACGGAAAAGTAAAAATACAAGAGAGCATGCATTTAAAATTTAATAAGTAAATTTCTAGTATTTTCTTTTGCTATCCAGAAAAATCGAGAAAATAAGACAATGATCTCGTGCTGATTAAAAAGCTTATAAAAGCTGGAGGAAAACATCTCAATTCAGTTGTTGGTTTAAGCGAAAGGTCGATTGCTTACTGCCGTTATTGATTGTAGCGAATTAGCTTTAAGATGGAATTAGTTTCTATGTATTTTAAATTTGAGCCTGTTTATATTCTAGTAGTTTAAAAATATAACTGATGTGTGATATTCTGATATTGTACGAATACCTCTGATGACATATTTCAGCATATTATTTTATTTCTTGTGAAAATAATAAATTTTGTTAACTTTTTATCGACTTGTGCATTCAATCCATTACGAACCCGTACTCACGCAAAAACATTAATAATTAGCATAAATGAAGTTACTTTCTGAGGATTGTTTAATGAGATTACTTCTGATTTTGCATATAGGAACTTTCTGTCATTTGTTTATGCATAACGTATTTTCTCTCTCCTTCCCTCAGGCCTTCGTGGTGTAACAGGAAGCACGCTGGAGATGTATGCGGAAGGTCCGGAATTCGAATTCCGACAAGGACATTGCGAATATTCAGTTTCATGAGACCTGAAAACTATAACAATCGACAAGTCTCACCCGAACTAAAAGGTGGTGGACACTAATTCTCCATCTGGGTCCAAATCCTGGAGTCCTATCCTTAATCCCCAAACGTCCTTTATAAGGGGAGTATATAAGGCATTTTCTCACTCCTTTTCGCATGCTTTCGTTATGTAAATGAAAGCATCATCGACGCGTACTCGGGAGGTCCGGAGTTCCAGTCTCGGCAAGGGCATTGTATATATGCCACTTTTCTGAATCGATATAATCTAATGACTCTACACATGAAATGTTAAAATTTCTTGGCACACAGTTTCATCGTTCATAATGACTTTCCAAATGCAGTGATAGTTTAACAAGCAACTGCTGCTTTCGTAGTCTATTTCGCAGGTTTAAAAAGAGTCCAAATGGTTTTTCTAGACTTGAAATTTATCCATCCTAATCACGTGACCTAATCTCAAATGCATGCTATTCCAGTTTTTCTGTCAATCGTAAAAATAGGTAATTTGCAGATTATAGTCGATAATAATGGGTATCAATTACAACACTTAATGTACCTGCTTTCGTATAATGTCTGTAATGTGTTTGTTCTGCTTTTACTAAATTAAAGGGAGACCTTCTGTACCATTAGATATGTATATATAGTTATTAGGATATAGTTATATGTTTCGCATAAGAAATAGAAATTTTGCAAAAACTTGAAATTTGCAAAATCACCGAGTCAAAAAATCAAACTTTTCCCATTTCTTTGCAAAAATGAAGTAAAATAAAGAATAAGAAATACACATAACTATTTTCGAAACTTGCTATAATTAACAAACTTTTGTAATAACAAAACAAACTGCTAGCTACATCGATGTTGCCTTCTGTTTGTATCTACGATGTAAATAGATACTAAATATTTTTGTAGACAGTAAACTATGAAGCCTTTAAATAGCTAATTTCGTGAATTTTAGTGACAGAATGATGTTGGTTTAAATATCAGCGTGAGCGTCTTGATTGACCTCTGAGAGAAACCGTTTGCAAGTTGAACTTCTTTTTTTTTGGCTGCTGACATCAGCATCGTGCCTTCTCATGGAATTCACCTCACTCGGTTTTGAAAATGCATTTTATGTTATTCTCACCATTCTGAGGGTTAAAAAATCTTTAACTTATCTTAACTTTTAATATCTTAACTTTTAATTAATATTTTTAATATCTTTAACTTTTTATCTTAACTTTTTAATCTTTAACATATAACTGGCTCCCAAGGATGGAAGCAAATGCATAGCAATCTATCTAAATGATTAGTTTTGTAATTTTTGGACAAAATTCGAAACGGAAACTATTTCAACTCGTATTTTATGAAGACTTTCATTTCAAAGCATCTTTTACGATGCCAATACACAAGTTGTCGTTTTCATCTTCATTATGAGAAGAAACAATGTTTCATATATTCACTCAAATGAACAATAGTTTTGAATCGAAAATTCCATCTGATTATAAGAGGTACAGGATAATGCATTGTTGATAGTCGAGGTATCGGTTTTGAAATATCCTGATCACTAATCACACACTTTTCATTTTCTTCCGAGTGCAAATAAGCTTTCTTCTTTTGGCTGCAATAATACTTATATATTTCAGTTTTGTTATAATTAAGTCAACAATTTATACGTCACCATCCTGTATGAACGAGGCTCATTTTATGCGTCGAGCAAGGATTTTAAATATTTAAGTAGGCAGTCATGAAGAGCTCAGAGTATGATACTAGGCACTTACCTTAAAGGTATTCTATTTCATACTCTTTCAAAGGATCGACCACTGTTTGAGACAATTACGAGAATTAGCAGCGTCTAAGGCGCCCAGACGGGACACTGGTTTGGAGAGACTACTGTGGTACCGAAAGGCCGGGTTCGAATTCCGGAGAAGACATAGATGTTTGTGAATGTATAGTGCCTTTGCAGCATGGGGTACTCTAAATATATGGCGATCCAAAAGTCCTCTCGTGTGGATTGGTATTAGAAAAAAGGGGTGGTAGACCCTAGGACCATCCCCAAGGACCCTCCCTTAAAATTGGGGTGGAAACACAAGTCCAACCTCCTTGAGACTCTGAAAACCATTCACTCATGAAATTCATGGACAAGACAACAACGACAACAACAGCAGCATCTAAAAAACATTTTCTATTTTGTTTTGTAAAAAAATGTATTTCTGAATAGTTTTCAATAAGGATATGAGTGTTGTTAAATAATTTATCGCTCATTGCAAATACAAAAATTATTTTTACTTATTCTTTAATTTCTTCTTTTACCGTAAAATGCGCCAACTTTATAATGTATTACTTACGTCTCAAAAGATTTCCAAAAGAAGATTACCTGACGCAGCAAAGTATTTTAATAAATAACCTGGAGCGTCTAAGTGATCTAGTTTGAGCGCACGAATAATGGCTTTTAAACACATTTTCACCGTAACCTCAACTCATATTTATTATTTTTTATTTTTGTCCGTTTTTGCACTTAAAAACTGCCGATGAATGCTCTCTGCCGCTTAATGGCTTGTGGGCTTGGAGTGAGTACATTTCTGTACTTTAAGTAACTAGCACTATAATGATATCTTTCGCTACAATATCATTTTTATAGCTTTCTAAGCGAACATTACATAATTTGCACATAACGGTATATGTGACACCTATATGCAAGTCTTCTTCCTCAAATTCCTTTATTCTATCAATTATTTCATTTCTCTGACGCCCTATATTGATATAAATTTATGATCACTAAGTTCAACTACGTACTTGAAAAACAAAACAAAAAAAACAAGCCCTTACTTCCCAGTTTGTGATATGACTGAACTATTAGAACGCAGTGGCAGCGAATGTGATTAGGGTATAGGAGTGTTTGTTTGGTGTATTTGATTACGCAAAGCACGCAAGGGCTATCTGCCTAAGAGAAGAGATAACTTCGTAGATGACTTCTTAAGGAAAGCTAGCTCGTACCCACGTTAACATGGGGAAAATCAAGATAACGCCTATGCAGCCAGCCTGTTCTTCCAGAATGAACGCAGGTCGAACTATTAGCATTGAATGATTTTACAGCTCGGCTGCTGATGAGCGCATATAGGAGGAAGGTGAGTGCAATGTGCGCCTAAAGAAAGAAACGTCATCAGAGGCTACTAACAGCAAATGCACGACAAACATTTCGGGAACCAAACGAATTAATTTTAAATACGCCCTTGTTACTAATTTCTGCTTTAAAAGTTTATAATCAGTAATACGTAAATAATCTTAATATTGGGTAAGTTTCACAATTATTCGCGTCTACTTCATAAATAAAAAAATCCTTTATACCTAATAATAATTTGTCTTTTTATAGGTTTGCCTGAGTAACATTTAAATTTTCAGCATTATATTACTAATTTTGAAACATTTTTGTTCAAAAAAGTATTTCTGTTATCGTTGCTTTTTAATATACCTTTCATTTTTTGTGTATTTAAGAGAAAAAAATTTTGAGCATCTGGAATAGGAAACTATTATTTCTGGATATGCTATATTCTCAAAAACTCCAGTAAAGTTTCCTTTCATATATATATATATCGTCAATGTAAAGTTAAATTTGGCTGTTATGTTATCAGTAAAAATTACTCAGTATAATATAAATTTCGTTTTAAGAAAAAGGCATTTCAGCTGAGGAATTTCGCATTTCGCCTAAGACTATTTATGTTATGAAGTTAGAATTTTCTTCTCCATTATTAGCTTTCCATTATTTAAATTATGATGCAATTTTTATGAGTAATAACCAAAATGTTAATAATCACTTATAACGTCTATGAAATAAATTAATCGCGAATATTAAGTTATTGTAAATTGAACAATGTATAATTTTTCTCATTTGCATCAATTAATTTGCTAACATAAACTTAGCTTTTGTTAGCAGACTAGTATCCTTAGCTGTAATATTTTCATAATGAGAAGATATTATCAAAGTTTATACCATAGGAATTCACATTCTAAATTACACATGCTGTTTGTTCACATATCTGAGGACCAAACATTTAAGATAGTTTAATCGTATACACTAAGCAAATATCTCACAGTATTTGCGGAAAGAAATTTTCTTTATCCTTGCCTCATTTTCATTACATATTCCTTGTAATTTGTTCTTCCTACTTTGCAGATTTCGATATTAAGGAATGTAATCAACAGTTTTCATCTTAGGATACAAAATTTATGAAGCTGAATTATTTAAGATCACATTTTTTGGAAAATTGTATTACTTTTCGTGAAGAAAATTCTCGATATCACTATTTAGAAGTTTGTGTACATTTGTTTCACGAGTAAGTTTCGTTTTACCGTGTTTGAGAGGATCACGAAGGCAAGTATCCTTTTACGATAGCTAAGCGCTATGTACAAATGCAGTTCTCGTTTCCGTGAATTCGATTCGGGAAGTTCCCGTACCCTAAAGATAAACGTCACTTTTCTCTGAATGTCTTCTTTCCTGCCATTGTTGTGTTCTGTGCTCACTTTGTCGTAATTACTCCAGCTTAGTGCCGCCTTGTTGGTCGATAACTCGAACTCTCAAGTAAGGATTGTGGAAACAAAGGCAAAAGTATCCCAGGAAACGCTGTTAAGGATTATAATTCTGCATACGCTAAACTAATAAGTAATAGCTTCAAATAATAATAAAAAAACACTGAATTGGTGAGGTAATATATTAAAACTTCATATTTTATCTGAATTCTCGGCGTAAGCGTTAATGAATGCTTTTATAATATGTGAAATAATAATAAATGTGTTCCGAAAGTTTTGAATGTTCATAAGACAGCAATATTTAAACTTGATGACTGAAGAAATCGCAAGTAGTTGCATGATTGAGACTATTAAACAATGGTACTTTAATCCTAAATTGGATTCCAGGGAAAGGTCTACCGGCAGCCTACCAAAGAACACCAGTAGAACACCGAATTCGAATATCTGGGAATGGATTAACTGCCTAAGTAATTTCGCGTTTTCCCTTCATGTAATAGGACATGTAAATAGGAACTGGTATCTCACAGAAAGTATCCCTTAACTTAGCTAGACAGATGTTATGCATGCTGCTGTAATTTGTCAAATTAGTAAAAGATTGCTGGTAGAATGGGTTGGTTATATGCGTGTCGTAGGTTGCTCATGCAAATACGAGGCTGTTCTGAGAAAGTTTCTCCTTCGCAGAACTCGCATATAATAAACAAATAAAAAAACCACATAAGAGAGAGAGACTGAATATAATAATCTGAAATCGTATTATTCTCGTTCAGATAAACTTAAAAAAGAAACACGCATGTTTCTTATATGTCCAAACGAACTATTTGCTGCCATTTTTACAAATTATTGCACATATTATTAAGATGACAACTATTTTAACATCACTAATGTTTAAAATCTCTCTCATGAGTTCTTTTAAATGCATTTTATGGCGAAAAGAAAAATATAGATACTGTAATTCATGTATTACAAAATTCTATTTTTTATAATGACATTTTGTTTCGTTTTCGAAGCAAAATGTAATGTACTGTTAAGAGAATGCCAAAACCGATACTCATATACAAGCTAAAGACTATACTGGCATTATAGACATTTATCATTAATTACACCAGACACATAAATATAAAAAAAATTATTACTATCAAAATGCATTACCAGAAACATGTACAATATTTTCGTGCTTGTTTTTTTTTCTTCTGTTGTAATATCTAAGGAATAGTAGCATCTATGAAAATCTCTTGTAGTATCAAAGAAATAATACCTGAAAATTTTCCAATGTGCTTTCTTTCTAAAGCAGCCACCACACTTTGTCACTGGAATTGGCAAACGTAATCACACAATATGCCATGCGTAAATTTCAAATGTCCTCAAAGCTTCATGCACCGGCCAGTTCATGAGTTTTTTCTCCCACCTTCTTGGCATGCCTTCGTGGTGTAGTGGTCAGCACGCTGGACGCGTATTTCAGACGTCCTTGTTTCGAGTCCCGGCGAAGATGTTGCTCATTTTTCATGACTCCGGATTCGAAAAACATACCTCTACAAGTCTCTACAAGTTTAACAGAAAGCACTATTTTCTTCTAGGAACTACATTAAATGAGGCAAGATACATTAGGTAAGCCTCCTAAATTCAGCAAGAAAAAAAGGGATAAGGATAAGGGGGTAGCTGTAACCCATAGTAGATTTGTTCTGCATCCTATAGGTTTTGAAGACTAATTTAATGTAGCTTTGAAAGAGGGATTTGAAAATATTTTTAAGCAGAGTGGTTGCATGCAACCACAAATTGATGTCTAAATGTGAAAAACAACGAGTGTTTTAAGAGTTATTAGGATGGTCCAGAGAGCCAGGCAAATATATTTAACAGGCGAAAATTTCCAAATTTTATGAAGCTAGGCTTTCTAAGCCATAGAAGGTAGTTATCGTATTTTAATCTAACCAAATGTTTAAAATTATGACGCCTGTGAATGTCGACACCAGGAAAGAGATTCATCTGATCGACAGTAATAAAAATTATTTAATGTTGTAATGTAGTATAGCGAGAAAACAGAACCATTGTCACACTTAATGGTATTTATTTATAGCTATAAACAGCCATTCGTTAATTCAGGTTTATTTTTATTTAATATATTCACGCGCGACAAAGCGGAAATAATTTCATGTGATTTACTGAAACATTTACCCAGAAAACGTTAAGACTAATTTTGGCATATATATCATATTTTAAAATGTTAAGTATATCTTATAAAATTATGACATTTTCATTTAATCAAGGTATGCCTTGTAAGAATCAATATCAATATAATAGACTTAAAAAAATCCGTACGTTCGCGACGAAATTAGCGATTTGTAAAAAAAAGGACATACATTGTGTTATTGCAAGACAAAATGAAAAATTTCTTTTTAAAGTGACTTCATGTACATCAGATACGTTACATATTTTTACAAAGCCGGAAAGATGAATAAAAGATAGTATCTCCAACAGTACGATGACGTCGTTGTTACATTGCAAACGTATCACGCAGTGATGATCTCAATGTGGCTGTGACGTTGTAGGCATGGCATGATTTCCACTTTTTATTACGTCACATTGCGACAATGATGTGACGTCACATCGGGACACTGATGCGAAATCACACTGGGCCATTGTTGTGAAGTTACACTGTAATGTTGATGGCTAGTCACGCTGCGACGTTATTGTAACGTTACACTGCGATATTGTTGTGAAGTCACACTGCGACATTCATGCAACAGCACTCTGCTACTTTAATATAACACCATAGAATGACATAAATGAAGCATAATAAAGTGCCATGATGGATGTCGCGCAAAAGAGGATTACTTTCTAAATGATTAGCGTGATAAACTCCTATTTTAGTAAACAGACAGGTAACTGCAGCATTGTTTTAGTGATCCAGTAAGGAATTATATTCTTCAAAGTATTAAAATATTTCCGTTATATTCGCAGTTTTTAAATTATTGAAAATATTCAATATAATCATTTGAAATGTTCTCATAGTACTAAGATTGTATCTCACGCTATTAAGGTTATATAACTGTAATCGATTTATGATTATTACATATCAGTAAGAACCATAGTGTACAGAAAATACAAAGCGCAAATTATTGCAGGGCAAATTATTATATATATGATGTAAAAATGGGTATATGGTCATTTTCTAAACATATTATATTGGAAACACTTTTGAGTATTACCTGTTCAGAAGCTACATAATTCTGCATTCAATCTTTAGAATTTAACATTGAAAGACACTTGATATTTTCCCAAAATTTCTAAATTATATTAAAAATCTGGATTCTTATTATTCCTTATTTGCAATATTTATGATAACTACATTTCTTATAATAATAATAAATATATTTCTTAATTCAATATATTTTTTCCCTCATTCTTACCAGAAGTATTAAAAAATTCTCGTTGGCTTGGAATATTTTTTAATTGTTTAGCTTTTCACTGTTTTCTCTAATCCATTTCTTTCTTCATTAATTGTTTTTTTTCCAGAAAAGGAGCTAAATTATTTTGATAACCGGATGAAAGTAAAAACGGTTTTAGTACTATATTTATAGGACATTTACCTAATTAAATATTTTTGTTACATAACGAAATGTTTCAGTTTGATTTAAAAGCTTTTGTAAATGAACACAATCAGTCCAAATTAGTTAACTACAACCTTAGTTTTCAAATTAACGATTTGTTGCTTAACCTGTAATACTGAAAGAATAGTTATGGGTACAAAAATTATTTGATAGAAAACGTGATTATAGAAACAAATTACAATATATATATATATATATATATATATTTCATTATACAAAACGTGCATTCTCTTTCACCATTATTTCTAGATTCACAAATTACAATTTAAGGAGAATTGTAAGCTATAAATTCAAAATAACGCTCTTAGACTGCGCAGTTTCAATACATTTAAATTACTATATTAAGTAGAAATAATATATAATTTATTTCATTTGATTACTAATGTGAATCACTTGTTTTAAATATTTCTGAATTTCCTAAACACATTTTTCTGTTCTCTTAATAATTAGGATTTAATACCGTTTTACACAGTTTATTAATCAAACGTATAACACATTTGCATGAATTAATCATCCCAGTTCGTAAACAGCATTGTTACCAAAGCCGAATTACGGAAAATCTTGTAGGGTTTCCCTCATTTTGCATAACAGATTATTTTGAGTTGAGTACCTATCCTGATTTTCTCATTTTCCCTCGCATTTCCTGGCCAGCATGCAAATTTAAAGTTACCAGTTTACCACAGTTACCAGTTTGTTCTTGCTGTTACGTTGAGTCTCTGATACGCGTTAATGTTAAATTGTTAGTCTAGCACTACTCTTTGAATTTATTGTAAACTCTTCTGAACTTCCCCCGAAAGTTATCGATGTTATTATAAGCACGAAGTTTTCGTGCATTTTTTTAAGAGTTTAAGGAATAATTAAAGGTTTATTTTATCCTTATTCTGTGCTGATATTCTTTTATGCCTGTGCGAAAAAGCACCAAGTTTCTAAGTGAGATCTAGTGCTATTTATGATAGCAAAGAGAATTAGATCTTACAATCTGTATTACTCGCTTCTGAGAATATACACTATGCTATAACCTTCATAGCAATGCTTAAATGCTATTAGTAGCTTATACGGTAAATTGAACCAAATTCAGCTATATATGTGGTAAATGTTTTAAGTTCCTTTAAACACATACGGAGAGTAAACATTAATTATATACTGAGTTGAATGATTGCAGTAATGCATAATATATAACAACTGAAGCGAAGTTTAAAAACTATTATTAAGAATTAAGCGATTAGCGTCGAGAAATATACCGTAGATGCATGAACTTTATAAAAGCGTGAGAAAAATCATTGAAGATTCTTTGATATCCAGAAATTTCTGCAAACATGGAATGAAATCAGAACCATGTTTTAACCTGGGCATTTGGAATTATTTTAATATGATTTTATAGAGCAAAGATGAGAATTCGAAAAATATGTTTTGAGGTAAAGATGAGGTAACATGAGAGACACGCATTCTTGCTATTCTTTTTTTTATCACAAACATGATTCACTTTTTTATATGATTTAAATAATATGAAGATATTAAATTTTACGATGCATAATTTCAAAACTTTGTTAATTTAATCTAAATGAATCTGTACCATATCGTTTTGGGCAAATCAGGCTTTTGCCAGTAATGGGGCGCAAATGCTGTACACTGTTAAAAATTTGGTTCAAAGTTTCACCAAACTATGGTGCTGAAAAAGTTGCAACCAAAAGATGGTAAAACACTGCACCATTATTTGGTGCTTTGGCTGAACCTTTATTTGGTAATAGGTTGAACCATTATTTGGTAATAGGTTGAACCATTATTTGGTAATAGGTTGAACCATTATTTGGCAATAGGTTGAACCATTATTTGTTAATAGGTTGAACCATTATTTGTTAATAGGTTTAACCAAGAATTGGCAGTATGTTAAAGCAAGAATGGGGAATGTTGAACCATAAATTAGAAATGCATTAAATGGGCTATATTACAATATGGATTGAGAATACCTTAAACCCTTAACTATAATTATGTTTACCGTTAACTGTAAATTATAGGAAGTTATTTGAGAGTTCAGTCATAAAATTTTCTATTATCCATTTTTCTGGTATTTTTTTATTCAATTACTGCTATGGCACCCTTCTCCTGGTACTTTTTTTAATTCATTACTGCTGTGGCTAAGATATTTAGAAATTTCTTATGCAAATCAGCATATCTATAGCAATAATTATTGAAAATTTGGCTAGAACAGCAGATTTACTTGCATAAGATTGATTCAGTTTTGAGAGAATGAAAGTATAAAATATATATCATTAAAATACACATTTGCAATATATTAGCATGTATATAAAAATATATTTTTACAAAATTAAATGCCTTACACACCAATAGGAATAAGTTAAAATGTAACTGCTCATTGCAAGAGCTGAATTTTAAAAATTCATGTTTGATATGCCTTCACTTGTAAATTAAATTGCATTAGCTTTGAGATTCAAGGTCTCTAGTATTTAAATTTACAACAGAAATTGCTTTCTCATAACAAAATTGATATTATACATTGTGTGTAATGTGTAATTAACAGCTATTCAACTAATTACTATTATACTATATAAAGAAAAATTATTCCATGCATAATTCTTATTTTCATTCACATGCCATGACACTTACCTTTAAAATTTGGAGACCAGAAGTGTTTGCTAGAATCTGTAAGGTTTCCCATGTCCCCTCCTCACACAAAAACAAGTTTTACTTTATGGTAATTTTTTATTTACAATATGTTAAAATATATTATGAAGCATGATAAATTATAATACTTATGTACCTATACAATAAAGAAAATTTTCCAAAGCTATTAATATTGTTCAATAAATTCAAAAGTAAATTCCATTTTTCTGCAGATTAAACATATCTCTTGGTAGCATGTTATATAGAAACGTAAACATTTCATGTAAAATAAGTCAGAGGAAAAACATAACTTAAGATGGCAAAGCTTTAATGAAGAACACATTTAAATCCACATAGACAAATTTTCTGCAACTGCTACGTAAGAAAAGTAATTCATTAAGAAATATTTTATGCTGAATTTTGCACAGACATACATGTAAGCATAATTTAATAAATTATATCACTTATATTCTGTTTAAGAAATTTAAAATGAAACTACTCATAAAACCTGTCGAATGATTACGTATATTTTATAAATATTTTAATCATTATTTTTCAGAATTTAATAACAAGTACTTCTGAATAATTAGCATACATTATTATGCTTATATAGAAACAGGACATACATCAATAACATTCTTCTAACTTGAAAACTTTAATTGTATGAAATAAATAAGATAAATGTACTTGTAAAGCATGCATGGGCGGATATTTACCATTACTTATAATATTGACAAAAAGCATTTTGCAGTTTCATATCCTGGAGTATTTAAACCAATAAATCTCAGAAAACACAAGTGTATGTAGTAGTCATTTTAATACATTTGTGAAAATTTCAATAGGATATTTAACAATATCATGAAACCCAAATTTAGAATTTTTTATTTAACAATTTAATGGTTGTCTCATATACTTAAACAGTTCTTGCAGTTCATAATCATTAGAAGAGAGACGCAAAGAATGCATGGTACTCAACATTAGATCAGTGATTTTTCACACTGTTGGTTGTATCGGAAATGCAACGGGTGGTAATTTGTGGGCACAGTGGTCTGACAAGCACATTATATCAAGCTCAGCGACGGTGTACCTCATAACGCACCATTTGGTGACTGCACTCTTTTGCCAGGATGAATTTCATAAGCTTGTTCTAATGTTCCAATTGAGATAAGTCACAACACATTCTGATCTTGCATGGATGTCGAGGTAGTCTTGGGGAGTACAGGGTCAGGCCTTCACAACCAGTGATTGAAAGAAGACAACATCTTTTAGATACTGTTTGTAGCTCTATTTCAACATCATTGGGAACCTAAAAAAAGAAGCGTTAATACACAGCTACATAACATCATGCATTATCTAAACTATTAATTTTATATTTATTTTTTCTTTCATAATTCTCACCCTCGTATCATGACTGATGTTACTATTAGTATTACTAGGTTATACTGACTGATGTTTCTGTGTTTTAGTATATAAGTTACAACAAATATATACTATCATTGCAATATATACTAAAAATAACATAAAGCATCCATAATATATTAAATTTAATTAATAAAAACTTAAATATTCATTTTGATTGGTTTATTTGGATGCAGCAAGCCACTCGATTGCTATCTGACTAGGGTATGTACATTGGGTTGCATTCATGTTACACATGGAGGAAGCCAAACATGCAGGCAGTGCGTTTGCATGGATTCAAACCTGGGTCGAAATGCCAGTGTTAAACAGTATCAACCATATCATTACTGGTAGTAAAATGTTAGTTTTACTTTTAGTTTCTAATAAAAAGTATAGAAGAAACAAAAACACAATAAAAAAGGAAGATGCATTAAAAACAATTTTTGTCAAATACCAGGGCTAAATATCAAATATATGGCTGGCCGAACATCAATACTTTGAGATATTGAGGATTTTATTTTTTAAAAAAGGAGGTATTAAGACTATCCCCGAACCCAGCAAAGAAGCACAAAAATGTACTGATGAGGCATTGCATCATGCCGCCAAAAAATATTTATGTTGAAATGTGTTGCTGCTGGTAGAGCATACATTCCACCGGTATTTAAAAAAATCTAATATATAATGTATATTAATATGCCTACACATCTAAAGGTATATTTAGTAAAAAATACACAATTATAAGAATTATAAAACATTAAGCATTAAAAAAATACAAAACATTAAGAAAATTAGCTGGATTACATTATTATACCAGCACCAAAGTGTTTATTTTACTATTATAAACCTACCAATATTACCCAAATATATTTATGTGGCAATTTAGTTGTGCCCATAGCAACCCCAAATGGCTTTCCAGACATTTCACCAGTACGACGGCAGATTATGATCCCTTCTATGGGAATTTCTGTGTTTCAGTATAGCGGTGAATAGCATATTGCAGTTTTCATCGGCGAAATCTCAGACTCAACTTCCTACACACATACAGTGCAATAAGACTTGTTTAAAGGCATCATGTGCCTTTTTTTTTCATGTGTGTCATTTTATGATTTTGATGCCATGGTTGTTCAAAATGCTAAGTTTCTGGAATTCTCTGCTGCTTCCTTCAGTGAAAGCAGATCGCTGTGTACGTGAAAAGAAGAGTGGAAAAAACCCAAAAAGACTGCATGTCTTATATGGAAAAAGAAAAGAAATTATGAAAGCAGCATTTTTGAACTAGAAATAAGGATATCCAAACAAATATCTCTCTCCAGTCAGCAATCAATTTGTGACTTTTTAATGGGGATGAATAATCAGAAAATACCAAAAGGTTTTTGAAAATTATATGTAATATATGACATTACATTTAAAAATAAGAATAATACAAGTTAGTAAAGGTAAAAATAGAGAAGCTAGATTTTGGAAAATTTTTCTTATGTAAAGCACGGGTTCTCAAGTTTTTTCTTACATAAACCCCTTTTAAAAGAACTTTAGAAAAACGTTTTCTTCATCGAACCCCTTACATTTTTCTCTGTAATGCAGCATAATCAAAATACAAATAATTGCAAATCAATAACAGCAAACTAAAATTTTGAACAAAAATTTTAAAAAAATGGTTTATTGGATTAATTTTTTTTTAATCTTTATTTTTAATTTTACAAATATAAACAAGTTGCCAGAAACAAAATAACGGATTTTAACTGCACAAAACTTCAATTTTAATTACACAGAAGTATGAATAATTAATGTGATCTGTGCATTCATGTAATTCTTTTAGCATTTGGCATAAAATTGCTCAATTCTCAAATCACTTCCATTACAAATATTCAACCTGTTTCTTTCTTCCCATAGTAAATTGCTGACTTGACTCAAATCTACTTATACTAGGTTAGAAGAGGGAAAAGGCAATGTTGGTTTGGTAACAACTTTTATTTTGGGATATTATTCTTGTATGACATTTAAAATCTGAAATAAAGCATATACGTACCTGCACTTCTGGAATCAATAGGAATCTTGACTATGCTGATTAATTGCCACTGCAAATTCGGCTGTCAATGTCCAGATCTTCATCGACTCCCTATAAAATTTCCATGCCCACCTTGGGGCCACTTGCCCGCCTGGAGGCGATTGGGATCCCTTGATACAATGATATGATTGCAAAAAGCACTGTTAGCTAAGAAAGTGGAAATTTTCAGAAACACAACTTTTTGTAGTAATATATTTTGAAAATATAACAGCTTAAAAACTGAATATTTTGAATATTTCAGCAATTTGAAATAATTAAAAAGAAAACTGGAGCAATTACATGTACAATTACTGATACAAATCAGAGACTTATACTCTGAGAATTTAAACTGAAAATTTACTTTACCTTTATTACTGTCATCTTGAAAGAATATTAATATTTACATCAAAATAACTATAAAATATACATTTAATTTAAATTTATCAAACGTTTTTATTGTATTCATGTATAAGCACTTAAAAGTTACCTAAAATAATTACAAAAAAGGTAAAGTACAAATAGTCCTCTGCATATTATTTGAATTAAAAAAAATGGATGTCTTCGAAACAAAATGTTATTTTGGATGACTTCACAAGTAAAATTAAGCAAAAAGTTTAAATTATTCAAATAAAAAATAAGGTTTAGATTATATAAACCAAAAATCAACTTGCAAAAATATTCAAGGAAATTCCACAGCATCAGTTTTGCACAATTATCTTCATTTATTTCCTATATAACAGGCTCTTTTCTCACATACACTAATGTAATGCTTTCTAAATGACGTTAACCGTATTTGGCAATATTTGTTACCCTTAACAATAAATTATACTGCACAGTTAAAAAAATAGTACTTAAATTAAATCTTTGTGTTATGCTCTCCAATTATAAAAGAAGTTAATGCATCTATGAATTATTGATATCAAATAAAAAATAAACAATGTCAATTACTCTAATATTCTGCCATATTTACCACTAACGAAATGACATATGAAGAAATAACACTTAGCTCATATTCTAACTGGTTAGAAATAATCAATTATATTTTTAAACAATCAAACTTCGTTTTGCAGATTTAAACACAAATAAATACAATTTCAATAGCACATCTTAACTACTTCAAAAAAAAAAGTCTCTTATTTGCTATTATTTTAAATGCCTGATATTAATTAAATTCTTAATGCAAAGTTATTTCTTAAAATCAGAAACCATAGTCAAAATTCATTTACGTTCCACCTCAAACTACAAAACATGATTTTGCAGGATTATAAGAGGGGTTAAGAGATAATTATTTTTGTCATTTCGGCTATTAAAAATACTACCAGTTTGGCAAAATCTTTCTTGATCTTGAGAAATTCAACAAATTAACAATGTATCTGTAAAAGCACAAATTAAGATACATTTTGAATGATAAGTAAAACAGAAATTTACTCCCAGTTTGGCAGAGAAAATGTACAGAATTTCTTAAATTCCAACATTTGTGGCAGTTTGATGCTAAGCTGAATGAGTACCTAGAACAAAATCTATAAATTGTTGGCATTTTTGTAGTAGCTTGGTGAGCAATCATAACAGTATGCATAATAAACACAACTGTTCAAGTTCAATATATATTATTATATGAAATATTGAAAAACAAAATTTTTAAATACCAAGTTTGGCCAAATAAGCATGCTTTCGAACAGAATATTTAAAAACATGGCTAAATAACAATAATTCAATGCATCTTTATCAAAAATTTCTTCTCGTAAAAAGGAAAGTTTAGATAATATTTCAAAATGGTTTTAATCAAAGAATAAGATTTAATAAACAAAAATTTTCACAAAGCAATAAAAAAACTTGCTACTTCAACAAAATATTCCAAATACAGTTTTATCATGTTAATCAATAACTTTCAATTTTGCTGGGATCCCCAGGTAAAGTTTTCATAATCAACATACTCTTTGAAATCATCAGCACATTTTTACAGAGATAAAAAAACTTGGATATTAAGCGTAGTTAATAACAGTAAGCTGACCATAATCTGAAATTTCTAGCACTTTCAATGATGATTGACACTGTACCAAGATTTTCATCTAGAGAAAAATTAAACCATAAATTTAGTTTTAAACAACAAGACTTAAATTTTCATGTCAAAAAAGTTTTTTTAACGTTTTAGATGAATTATGTGCTTCTTATTTCTCAAGTTCACAAACAGCGTAAGAACTATTATATTCCAATACTGATGCTGACAGAACATTCTATGTTTGTATTGTAGTATTCTATTTTCTACAGAATGACTATAACGTATTTTATAGCAATACATATTACGTAATATATGCAGAACTACACATTATGTTATAACAATGTTTTTACTAAGAATGTTCGGGAATCTCTTTTTAGACTTCTATTCAGCTACGTTCTATACAGTAGTAATAACCAAATGGTGAAAGTAGGCTTCAGCACTAACGCCACTCATTCCAACAAAATCATTAAAAAGTTACTGCGAATGCATTTTAACACCATTTTGTATCTTACATTTCATTAATACATAAATCAAAAAGGAAACAAACCAAAAATATACGTACCTTGTAATTATCGAATACACAACCGACTATCCGTTAACAGATTCAAACAGCCGCCATTAAACTTTCTAAAGATGGAATCACGGGAAGACCAGGCATGCGCTGAATGCTTCGGTTTGATTGGCTGCAAAGTATTCCTTAAAAATAGTGAAACGTTTACCTAGTTGGATCGTTTCACCAAATATCAGTGAAACGTAAAATCAAGTGAACCATGTTTTGGTACTATCTTTGATTTTGAACCATTAAATGGTGTAACGTTGGACTAAAATTTTTTACAGTGTATAAAGAAGGATTTGGAAGGTAATAAAATATTTAGGAGAAGCAGTTATGAGATTGGTTTCAGATATCGAAATCTGATGCTCTACTTTCTTTAAAATACTTCTTTTTTCTTTAAAATGAACTTTCTTTAAAGTTTCCATTTGATTTTCGTTATTGAAATATTTTCAAGAAATGATTTTAAACTGTAAAATGTCAAAGAGGCATCAATACATACTTTAGTATGGATTTTATTATTTTTTTACTAGATGGGAATTAAAGAAACATTTTTCTCAGCATAGTTCTAATTGAAGGGAAATAGATTATATGATTTCTTTAATAAAAAAATGACTGTGGAATTTAATATTCCATATTTCTTCTATGGAATATTAAATTATACGCAGTTTTTTCCTTATTTCCTCGAATTTCATTACAGATATATTTCTCATTCAATTAATTCAGTTCTCACTTCGCGACAAGCCAAAAAGACATAAAAACTCAAAATATCTATATTAAAAATTGAAAGATATAGAAAAACGTAAAACACCAAATACAGTTAAAACAATTAAAAACAACTTTACAATAAAAATTACACATTCTACGCGAAAACAAGCAATTCGGACAGCGGACAAGAAAGCAGATTTTTCGTTGCAAAAAATCTGAAAGTTTACTTTTGGTCTCACTCGGTAGAAAGAGATTGAAGGCGTAGAAACCGAATTTCTTCTAGGCGCTACGCTGAGTCAATGTATGGGATAATTAAAAAATTTAAATGATAATTCTAGAATGGATTAAACATAATTTATTTCCCAATAATTAAAGAATATATTAATTTGCTGTTGCGAAGCTAGATTGGCAACAAATCCAGTACTTTGCAAAGTTTCAAATGTAAACAAATATGGCTCTTATGGCAGAAAAATTATGCTTAAAACAACCAGGCAGAAAAATTATGCTTAAATATGCTTAAATATATAAGTAACGAAATTCTCCTATGGCAGAAAAATTATGCTTAAACCGCGTTTAAACAACTTTTAAATTGTTAATAATTCTACAACTATAACATGCAGGTTACCTAAAGGCATAAAATCCTTAACCGGGAGATAAGAACAACATAATTGAATCATTTTTAAAGCAAAACAAGCACAATTCACAAACCCATAAACATTAAGAAACTGAGCTTACTGAGCCGGGTAACAGACTGGATATATATATATATATATATATCCAGTCTGTCCAGTATATATATATATATATATCCAGCCAGTATATATATATATATATATCCAGCCAGTATATATATATATATATACACTTTTGGTACGGCTGATTGCCACCAAAATACGAGATGCACATCTACATGTTATAGCAGTCCTGTATACAAAATTTCAACTCTCTGATGCTAGTCGGTTTTGAGTTATGTGAGACACGTACATACATACGTACGTACGCACGCACAGACGCCACGAAAAAATCTCTTCAGATTCCATTTTAAATCAGTTTTATAATTTTTTTTGGGAAAAAGAGTCCTTTATTCTGTCGTTACCTATAGACGTCATGCAAAAACATCGTTAAATCGTATTCGATAGCGGTCAAAATGGATATTTTCGTTGAAATATGGTACTCGAAATTTTTCGCGATTACAATACTGCCTTTTTACTTCGTACAAGGAAGTAAGACACGTTCATGTTCACGTTCGTGTATTTCATTTTAGAATCTCATTTTGAATTTCAGTTATTTACTTTACTTCGAATGGAAACTGGTTGTATTTATGAAAGTAATTCCACTATTAAATTTTGCAAGAATAAATTTACAAGTTTTGCTAACATTAAAAAATAACGAAAATATAAAACTCCTCCTCTTACAATGGAAGAAATAATTGTTTGTTCTACAATAAAAGGCGTCTCAAATATACGGAGTTTTCAGATCTTTCATTTGACTCTCCAGGAATTGGCTTTCTGCTATAAACAAATTTCCGAAGAAATTTATTTGTTTATTTAAATGCGGCAAAGAACTGCCGTGTGTCCCAATAAAAATAATTCTGTGAAGCTATATTTTACCTTAAAATCAGTTTTTCTTACCCTTGATGGTGGAAAAGACTTCACTTTAATTAGTCAATGTTTTGTAATATGCAAATTTCCAATTTATCACAGTGAAAATTTTAAGTTCTTTTGTGAAAGAAAATTATAATTTCCTAACTTTCTAGATCAAGATTCTTCCTTTCCTAATTTTTTTTAGCTTTTTAAATACGATTGCAGAAATTAATATCTTTTCATTGTCTATTTTTGCAAGTGATACGTTAAAGCAAAACTAGATGTGATTATATTGGATAATTAAATTAGACGTAAATAGAGGGTTGAATGTAATTTTTTAATTTCTAATAACAAAGCATCTTGTTTGCAGAAGTGAAATACGTTAAATTAAAATAAAATTATGATTTTGAATAAAGTTTATCGGTGAGGCTTAAATATACATTTCAATTAGTAGCAATTTTCATTACATTTATAAAATTTTCTGCAGTATGTTAAATCTTTTTCAAGTGCAGTTTGAAACTCAGTTTCTTTAGAAAATAAAGTAACTTGTATTTCTGGAGACAAAATAATATTATTTTACACTTTTTTGTCACAAGTGAGATTTTAACTTCATATATAAGTAACGACGAAATGTAATTTCCTTGTTTTATATCGCTATAATTTATGTATCTCTTTAAAAACTTAAAAGTAAAAAGAAGTAATTCGTTTAGAAAGTTTTTTTGAAACGTTTAACAATGAGTCGAAAGGGCAAGGAAAGCTCGTAAGAATACCTCCCATTAAAGAAGAATTACATGAGCAAAGGCAAGAAAGCTCAGGGTGGGGGAGAATGGGAAACTTCTTATGGTCAATTAAATGTTTGCTCTGACATGTATGTGACATCCGAATTCACATCCCATCGCACTGGCACATTTCTGCGACGTTGTACCTTGGTCACAAATGTAATGTGACGAAAATGTATTATTGGGATGTTACTGTAACGTCACAGCAACTAAGTGGGCTATTTTTAGATGTTTCGTGCCTTGGTAAGAACCCGTTAAACCTAGACAGATATTTCAGAGAAATAAAAATTTTAGAATCACACAGAGATTATTTTGCAATTGAATGCAGAACAAATATGATGCACTGTCTGTCTAAATAAAGAATGTCTTTGTTTGTCTTTGTTGTGGACTTTGCAAAGAAAACTTGCTCATACTGTAGTTAAATACAGGTATACCACGGGAACACGAACCTCGCAAATTTTCTAAGATATCCGACCTCGTTCGGGTGCCATTTTTGAAAAAATAGATTTTATTTAAACTATAAACATATTAATTTGAAGATAAGAATATTAATGAGCAAAACCAGTTTAAAACGTAATGCTAAGTAATTTTAATTTTGAAAAATAATTAAAAAAAAGGGGTAATTTTTGCTTAAATTTTGGCTTTACGACAACAACCACGGTGAACTATGTGTACATGAATACACAGGTTTTTTTTAATTTGTATTTATTTTTACACATGTTTTGTATGCAGTGAAGCAAAATAACTAAATATATTCTTGAGATATGTCAAAATGTATAGTATTTGCTGTATATTTTCCTATTATCGCATCCAAAATATAAAAATAAAAAGTAACAAGTCAAATCTCTAAAAGTTCTAAAAAGTTCTAAAATCTTCTGCTTCATAGCATGCATCAGATTATATGAAACATATATAGAAAGTTGCATTTAATTTCGTCGATAAAATTTTGAGTTATTGCTGTTACCATTGGCAATATTTGCAAAAAAATTGCATTTTTCAGAAAACAAGTTTAAAGTTTTCATAAAACAATTTCTTAATGAAAGAAACATTTCTGACAATTAAAATTCCCCTGCTTTGTAACTGACACCTTGGCTCTTTTAAGAAATATTGCGCTTTTTCTTTCGAAGAAAGCGCAATTTTTTTCTTTGTTTTTTTGCAAAACTTGTGGAATGTCGCCAGAGTCGTGATTTTGCACTTTATCAAGTTTTCGAATTCCCTGCTCAGTGTAAAATTGAGGACACATGCCTAACTTTAAATATACTTCAAGCAAACCTATAAAGCAATCATAAAATAACATTAAGTAACGCAACATTTACAACTTACATTTGCTCCAAACATTAATGTTCGCAAGTTTATGAATCTTTCTTTCAGAACAATTTGCAATAAAATGCCATTAAAACGTTCCTTGATATTTTGAGTTTTGCCACATATGCACTTTTTTAATAAATTTTGTTTACGCAACTCTCTCTCTATATATATAGCTTTAATTAAATTTAAAATATATGCTGATATACTAGAGGTTGTATTTTTTGGGGGGGGGGGCTGATTTTTTTTTATTTTATGCAATCGTACATTGGTAGTTGCACCAAGTCGTTGATCGAGGTGGGCTTTGGCCATGCATTAGCTTTGAAAAAGAACAGCTTCAATAGAACAAGCAGCTTTTACAGCCTGCCGTGTCTTAGTTAAGTTTCCAGTTTCCAACATTACTTCTAATTGCAATCCCTAATTCTGCAGTTTATCAATAAAATAATCAGCCAGTTTACCTTTTCCTTTCAATGCAGGAGTTGAGTTTTTTAGTTTTCGCACTTTACGACCAACCCTTTTCTATACGTGTCCAATGCATTCTAATTTCTTGACAGAATCTTTACCATATTATCTTTCACAACTCTTAAAATCCCCATAATATTCCGTGTACTTTCGTAATTTAACAGATCATTCATAAAGGCGATAAGCATCAACTGCTTCCATAACCGAAGCTGCTCCTTCATAATTTACAGAACAATTATGTTACGCTTTACGTATGTCGTGCTGAAGATTGCGTTCCATTTTGTTTATTTTGTTGCAAAAGGTGAAAAACTGTGAAACAACTTCGAAGTCAAGTAATTTGTCACCATTAATCTACAAAGCAGCAACACATCCATTCACCGACGAATACCCGCTCTGCCAAACTAAATACGAAATTAAGGGGAAAAACTATCTTTATATTCTTAAAATGTATTACAAAATATGTAAACCTAGTACAAAGGTTTATAATTTACAAAATCTTGATGATAAATAAGGTTTCTAAATAGGTATGTCTCTTTAAATGCTCACTTCCGGTTCAGAATAATGGAACTTCCGGTTTATTCCGTTATAGAAAATTGCTTATACCTTCAGTTCTAATTAACGTATCAACAAGAAAAAACTTGTATTTTAGAGCTAAAGATGCATTCTTTAAGAAAATATAATAAAATAAAAATCGAAATTTTGACCGAAAATCGTCTTTTGTACGAGATCGGATGTTCTATATGCTGTTTAAAGCATGTTTTCGACAGAAGTAATACTCACGCCTTATCTTGTTCAGATAATCAAATTAAAGGCATATGTTTATAATATATCAAAATAAAACACTGGAGAACTGTTAAAATGTGCTGAAAGCAGTTTCAGTGTATTAAAAAAAATATACAGTATACTTATTAAAGTTCCTCTTTCCGGCAGAAACATTTTACTTACATACGTTCTGCTTTTCTTTGAGTTAGCAGTTAAAATTACCACAATGGTTTTCACGAATATAATGAATTTTAAATATTTTATTTTATTTTATGAGAAACTTATAA
>KK119093.1:759693-806353 GCA_000611955.2 Stegodyphus mimosarum | reverse complement strand
AGAAAGAAAATATGTATAAGAGCACTTCTAAAAAAATCCGTTACTTAAAAAAAATGAAAAATTGTCCTGAAATAAGGGGAGTAAAACGTAAAGAATTAAGATAGTTTTTCCGCAGTCAGCAACTAAACTCACTAAAGGGTTCTTAAAACTCCATTACTCTTGCCTCACTCGAGAGATACATAAGATGGTTTATTCTTTCAGCCTTTCTTTTCTCTTCTTTTTGTATCTCCATTTTCTGTTTCACTTTCGTAAGGCCTTAAATAAAAATTATCTAAAAGTAGAGAATGTGGTACATTTATTTACACTCGCAGAATTTTAGTTAATGGAAGTTTTACATTTTCAAGAATTTACATGCATTACACCCCCGTAAGAAGTTCTTTTAAATGATGGTATACATAGCATGCTGGAGCAACTAACAGTAAGTAAGAGGAATTGGTGCAGATAGGTAAATCTGCAGTTTATGATTTCGAAGGCTTGATTATTCTTACAGTAAAGCACTTGAAGTATATATGCCTAAGGAGTGGGATGACTTCTTATAGATAGAAAAGATGACTTCGTGGATGTTTTTCTAAGATCAACTAGTACGTATTTAGTTTACAGTTAGGGACAACAGCGAAAACACTATGTAGCCAGTCTGTCTGCTGGGTGAGAAAATGACGAAAAATTTGTGCATACCCAAGAAACATTCAACAGTGTTCGAGCTAAACAGTATAAAATTACCAACATGTTGAACTTATCGAACAATAGATAAAAAAAGGCTCTAAGGCTCAGAAACACGGCGAAACATGGAAAATCGGCGTCGAACACTAACTGTTTATTAAGTAAAGAGACATTATTTTCTTCAGATCTACGTAGAAAAGATTGGCTAAATATTTGGAGAATCCGTGCCAACTTTAATGGTTCGATTGGTGATAATTTTCACGGTCAACTGGATAATGCGCGAGGTTCAAGCATTCAAGCAGCATTTCTAAAGATCGTAAAAATTAGGAAATTATTACATTCTTAGAATAGATTAGTTTAATATTTTAAGTATATTACAAACATTTCTTTTTTTAATTACAAATAAATCGGTTTTCGTTAATGATCCCAGTTCTAATCACTTTTTACTGTCAACTTTGTTCCTTAATTTCTTTTCGTTCATTTTTATACAATAGATGGCGCTAGGGTTTTATTTACTATCATTTAGCTAAAACACATGAATTTCGTTTTAGTCATTTTTACTTCCTTATCGAGAAAGTTTTGCTTAGTCTTTGAAGCTTTCGTACTGCAACTTAGTCATGTTTATCATATTCCTTTTACTTATTAGTTGCTGTGGCACGTATTTTTTCTTACACTTTTCCTTTAAGAATGCAAAGATTATAAGGTATTTCTCCCACCTTATTAGCACGCCTTCGCGGTATAGTGGTCAGCATGCTCGGCGGGTATTTGAGAGATCAGTGGTTCGAGTCTTGGCGAGGGCATTGCTCATTTCCAATCTCTCCTGCTTCGAAAAATTCTAATGCCTCGTCAGTGGCGCCCGAACTAAAGAAAGTGGTGGATAATGATTCTCCACCACCAGGATTTCGCGAATGGGTCCCCTAATCTCCAGTCGCCCTTTAAAAGGGGCGATAAAGTATTTCTTTCGCATTCTTCGCATGCCTTCGTGGTGTAGTGGTGAGCAAGCTCGGCGCGTATTCGAGATGTCCGTGGTTCGAGTCCCGGCGAGGGCATAGCGCATGTTTCACGAATTGACGTAATGTCTCTACAAGATAAGAACTTTTAGTTTTTCTTGTTCAGTTCAAAACGAAGTGAAAAAAAATCATAAGCTTAAATAAAAGCAAAATTTAATCTACAGACAAATAGATTTCAGGAACACATTATCTTTATGGAATCATTTAATAGCTACTATTATTTTAGATTTTTTAAAAAAAAGAAATAGATCCATTTTAAGTTTTTAATTTCTGTTTTAATTTTTATTGTATTTCTCAAAACTTTTTAAAGCAAAATAAGTAGCCAAACGAAATAAAAATGCTCTATATTTATTCTTCAGGTGGCTTACTGCAGATAGAATGGAAAGTGACATGTCTTAATAAACCTTTATAAGAAATTAGATCCAGTGGACAGTTTTTTACAAATGCTGCTTGAAATAAGATACGGGAAAATGACGCCTGAAAGAACAGTAGATTTTAAAACTTCGAAATTTCTACTTCTTAAGAATCTCTTTCTTTTTTTTATCTTGATAAAAGATTTCTCAAAAACCTTAGCCGAAGAAATACTCTAACATTTCACTTAGAGCTCGAATGAAGTGACGGTTTCTATCAGAAAAAGACATATCTTGTCATCTGAAACTGAGGTAATACAAAGAAGTTTCTTTTATACAAACTTCTAGTTTCTCAAATAATTTCATTATGTTTAAAAATACGATAACTGTTGATTATTTAACATTTCTAAATATTTTAAACCACCAAGATATATCTTCTGAAATAAAAATTCAATCATTATGGAACTTTCTTTATTTACCTTTTGCTCTGCTGGTCATTAAAATTGTCGCACCAAAAAAAAGCAAATAACACAATAACACACCCTTATTTATTGTGCACATAGAGCAAAATGGAGAAAGATATGAGTAAATTTGCAACTGGTTTCACAGCCTATAGAATTCAGTGCACAGACTTATCACTTCTGGTAGCAGCCACGGTGTAATTTGCCTGGGCATCCAGTCGAACTGAGCTTAGATGACACATACAGGTACTTCATTCCATGTACCTTTAAATCTGTGCCAGAGTTTATTAATCGTAGTGGTAGGTGAGCGGTATCTCAGCAACCTAGGACCAGATGACCAGTCTATCGGTAACCCAGGACCAGATGTTCTTAATGGGGAAGAGATACAAAGAACGTACTCTACAGGGCAACAGTCGAACATGTTCTGCATCGAGGAAGATCAAGGTCGCACCGACAACATGCGATCATGCATTATCTTGTTGAAAGATGTCACGTAGAACTCGAAGATGGAGCACAGCCATGGGCTTTTACACTTCACAAATATAACGGCGGTTGTACATAATGCCAGTTATGCGAGCAAGAGGGGAGCGGGATGCGCACCCAAAGGCACCCCATACCAGCACGCCAGGTACTGGGTCCGTGTGACGATGACGAATGCAAGCTGGAGCGTTAGTTTTCCTCAGGGCCTCCAAGGATGAATAAGTGTATTATAATACTGTGCGAAGATACAGAATTCGTCTGAAAATACGACGTGTTGCCACTCCTGTGTCTAGTGCTGTCGTTTATCGCACCACTGTAGGCGGCCCTGTCTCTGCTGTAGCGTTAACGGAAGCCTTAAAAATGGTCGTCGTACAGACTGTCCGAGGTACTGCAGACATCGTTGCACTGTCAGCGATCTCGCTAGATTCCAACTCGGAACCTTCTGGCTTCTAACCAGACGTGCCTCTATTTACAAGACGAAAGCATTTTGTAAGGAAGATCAAAGTCTTAATATTCTATAACACTCAAAAGATCACTGGAAAGGAGACGAGTCAATCTCCAAATCCAGATCATTTATTCGGCGTCATCATCTTTATAGTTGGGTGTCACTTGTAGAATTTGGTAGAATTATTTCGAACATAGAAAAATGAATATCTGCGATGCCCTCGCCAGCTTTAGAAACCCAAATGACCCTATTTTTAGGAGGACAAGCTTCCAATTACAGCATGAAGGAACGCGATAAGGAAACAGAAACTTCCTTAAAAATTTAGTCTCATCTAACTGCGCATGGTATCAGTTTAATCTCATTCAGGTAGATTTGCAGCTGATTAGGATACACAGATATTATTAATTATAATACCTCTATTACAGCTGATAGTATTTAACGTTCCTTTTGGAAACTTTAATACAGGAGTATAAAGATTAGATTAAATTAAATACACTGCTGGCCACCCAAATTTCAACACCAAGAAAGACGAGAGATATCACAACAAAATTTATTTAGTAGATAACATGTTGACCAAGTATCAAATGATTAACTTTATAGACTTCTGTGAAGTGTGGTTATTTCCAGAATCTGTAGCCAGAGTAACCACCATTGATGGAGATCACCGCTGCCAGACGCCTCGGCATTTATTCAAAGAGACTTTGGATGTGCTCTTCGGGTACAGCAGACCAAGCAGTTTCCACACGTTGCCAAAGTTGATCTAGTGTGGCAGTTTGGGACGCAATCTGGGTGAATCGTTCAGCAACCATGGACCACATGTTTTCTATCGGCGAAAGATCCGGATAGCGAGCCGGCCAGGGAAACAACTCAATCTGACGATTGACGAAGAACCCTTGGACAATGCATGCCACGTGTGGTCGCGCATTATCCTGTTGAAATATGGCTGTGAGCAAGCCCTGAAGGTAAGGAAGGACAACTGGCTCCAACACAGATCAGCGCTGGCAGTGCGTACTAGAGGAGTGCGAGAGTAATATCTAATAGCGCCCCATACCATAATATCCGATGCAGGACCAGTGTGGCTGTACATAACGCAGCTGTTCAGCATTCTTTCTCCACGGTGTCTCCAGACTCAAATTCGACCATCGTGGTGTTGCAGACAGAAGCGTGACTCGTCAGTAAAGACAATTTCATTCCATTCTGCCGTCCACATCCTTCTTTCATATCACCATTGGCGGCGGAGACGTCTGTGATTCTGCGTCAAGGGTAGACGAAGCAAGGGACAGCTTGCAGAAAGACCACTCTGCTGTAAACGGTGTCGAATGGTACACGCAGACACTGGATGATGCGTTACAGACTGAATGCGCTGTGCTATGGTTCTTGATGTGCCTGAGCGATCCGTCTCTGCCATTCGCACAATATTCCTATCATCACGTGAAGTGGTGAACTGAGGTGGATGCAATCGAACACATCGGTCCGTCGTACTCTCGTGCATCCAACGGTCGCATATCCGCATTGCAATTCCTTGGTTTCGTCCAACACGACTACCGATTTCCCTGAAAGATAATCCACACTCTCGGTAGGGCACTATCCTTCCTTTGTCGAACTCGGATACTTGATCAAATGATGATCGCTGTTTACTACGAGGCATAATTGATCGTTTTATTGAAAAAAATCCAAGAAAAACACAATTGACGAACTTGAAATATTCGAAAATTCCAAGCCTTAAATAGCGCTTTGAAGTGGCGCCACAGGCACGTGTGATGTGCGTCTGTGCTGAAATTCTAGTCATTTGCATATTTCACCTCCGCTAATGCCTGTTGTAAATTTGATGTTATTTGCATGCTTACTTCAGGGTGTTGCATTTACGGTGGCCAGCAGTGTACTTAAATTTGCTTTCACAGAATAGAATTCCTTCTTAAGCGAGTACCATTTGTACGTGAATTCTAAATGCAGTAAATTGGTTAAGAAAAAAAGCAAACTCAAAAACTAACGAATAAAATACATTGACGGCGTTGAGCAAGTGAATATCCTCTGCACTGTGTTAAAATATATGATGGTACTTCTTTACAGAACTTTGTAATTTAATCCATCATCCTAATAAGCTCAGTGGTGCTTGTGACTGTTCAAAAGCACTGAACATTAAGTTTCGTCTTCCGTAGAATTTTCTGCGGAGTATATAACACCTTGTATTTACTACAGGAAGAAGATGTTTGCCTTGGAAACTAATCCACAATCACTTTCCCTAATCTTAGGTGTATTATTTTACAATTAATGTAACATATTTAAAATAAGGCTTAAACAACACAATTTTATTTGGAGTAAATTTTGAATCAAATGTTACTGATTTCATGGGCGATAAGACACATGTCCTGCTTCTACAGGAAGGAAAACATTTTTGAAATTTAAATTAGGTTTAAATTTTGTTCAAATTTGTTTCTCCCTTCCCACTTCTGAAGCAAAGGAACCTATGTCTGATGACCTAGAAATTGGCAATTTTGTTTCTCTTTCATTTTAGTAACACATATCAGCATAATTTATGATTTTAGATAACCATGTGCACTTTGAAATGTCTTAACATTACCTTATTGTTTCACAGTAATTCATACTTTTATTTTTAAGAGTAGTTGTCATTAATATTGCTTAGAATTTTGTATAGTGTGATACGAAACGTCTCAAGAAACGAAACTCCACCACAAAAAAAAGGCTACAGTAGCAAGTGTATTAAACATTGAAGTAAGTGGCTATGACGCCAAATTGGCGAGGTATCACCAAGCTGGCGATGGTTTGAGAGACTACTTTTGTCACCAAACTTGGCGAAAAATTGCCAAGATCATTTGGCAATATTTTAGTCTAGTATCTGTATAATAGTATATAGTACTGTAATTGAATAAGCGTAATTGATCCCTGTCTATAACTGTAACCGTATGTGGCCCTTACATGTGACTTTAACCATACATGTCTTCTAGTACCTTTGAGAAATGAAAGGTACTAGAAAATTCTTCGTGTCCGGGGGAAAATATATAAGAACAGAGAGAGCATCAGTTCTCATTTTTTAATTTACAGTTAAATTAACAGCTTTGAGAGATCTCCGTGTGAGCTTCGCTCTTTAAATGCGCTTTGCACTGAAATGAGTTTAACATTCTTAGTAGATTGAAGTGGCAGCTACTATTTGTGCTTTTTCACACTGAGAAGAATTGTATGGACAATTTTGCAGAGAGTTCCAGAAGTGTTTCTTTTCCGAAAATAAATTTTCTCAAGCTATTATCTATTCTGAGTGCATTCAATCCATTAAGGACAGTTTCCACTGAGGTTTACCTGAGCTAACGGAGACATCTGATTATAGCCAATCGATCTCCAAAAGCAATTTTCTCTCATAGCGCAGGGAGTTGAAAAATCTGAACTACCTGTATAGAGGAGCTAGTCGACGCATGGAACGAACTCCGTTAACTCAGATAAACCATAACGTGACCACGAATATTGCTACAGATAGTGAGTGATCTTAATACACGAGAAAATTTTGAAAGCTCGTATAAGATATTAATTAGCGCCTAATGTTTTATAAGGCGAGTCTTTTAATAGTAAACTCAAGCAGAACAAAAACCTTAAGCAAAACTAAATCTCAAGCAGAACAAAATATGTAAGCATAAAATGGAGTCAGATACATTTCCTATTACAAGAATATAAAAATAATGAAAAATAAATATATATTGCAAACGTATTTGCAGATTATTTAAAAAATTACGTTTTTTCCTCATGATGGGAGAAACAGTCAATACATGGTGCACCTACAAATTTTAATAGTGAATATTTTCACTCATAAAACTTTGTAATCCTAACAAAGATGCAAAGGCCCTTAACTTATTTCAGTAGACATTAACTAGCCTCGTTTATTTAAAATATCTCGTCTTTGTGGAAAGGATTTTAATCCGATTATTGTGATTGATTCTACGCAGTCGATATATGCTGTCAGGGATTCGAAAACCAAAAAGGAAAGAGCAATCATTGTTTTGATAAAAACAGCAGACAATAACGCTGAAAAATTTCTTGAGGAATTTTTGCTAATGAGAAAGTTGGTGTTTTAGTTCAATTAAAATAAGATTATTGTTTTCTTTCTTTTTTAATTTATTTATTACTATTCTTGAGAAAGTGATAGTGACTTTAATGTTAGATTTAGATGAAAGACAAGACATTTAATATTATACAAAGGAGTAAGAGACCTGACATCCGAAATGAATTCTTATATTGGGAAAAGACCGATCGGATAATGGAAATTTTATACACCATCGCAGAATGCAATTACCATCAATTTTTATGCCAAAAAAAGCATAGTATTAAATTATCCTCGAATTTTACGAGAAATTCAATATGTCACAAAAATCTATTTTTTTCGTTATATTACTAAGACCGTAGAAAAAATGCATTAGAAATCGGACTAAACAAAAAATGTCAGTACTTTTGAACAGAACAAATAGAAGTAAGCAAATTTTAAAATATATGTAATTTTCAATTTTTGAAACAGTAATATCTCTATAAGCATAAGATTACATACTTGAGCACATTCGAAGTAATACATACATTTCTAATATATTTAAAATTTTGATTTTTGAGCTTCAAATACTTATGGTAACCTAAACGTTAGGAATTACTTGTTCCAACGTTCCATGTGTCCCTTGAATTAATACTTGTATTATAATGCATAATGACTCCTATTAGTAATAAAATTTCACACTTAGAAACGATTATATTGTATTTTCTGATTCTATTGTATCTGTTTTATTTTATAAGCTACCCGAGTGAATTCTCTTCTTGCATTTTATTTAACATTATAAAGCTACAAACTATAGGTCGGAAATTAAATTAAAAAAAACATATTCTAGAATCCGTGACAACTCATTTTCTATAACTCTTTAGAATGAGTTTCCGAGTTAGAATTAATATATTTCACTTTAAATATACTCCTAACAATTTTGCGAATTTAGGAAAGTAGCCCTAAGAAACAAAATAAAAGAGTTTGATTAATAATGCTATAAGGATGCTATTCAATGCATCTTAGCTGACACGAGCTTTACAAATGTGGTTTAGAAAGATTTGTTGTAACAATGGAACATTAGCTTTAGACAATTTATTTCCGGCTTTCTGTTATGTGCTAGAAAATGTTACTTTGTGTTGTGATAGGAAGTAATTTGTCATGAGAATTTATCCGTTTACAAATATTCATCTCATTTTATGAGCAATGAATTTTAAATCTGACGCAGCATAATTTACTAAAATGATTCCCTTAAGAAACAAAGATTCACAACTGACAGTCAAACAAATCTTTCAAGTGAAAAATGTTAGCCTTGAATTAGTGCATTAAAAGAAAATAATGCTTTATTGCTTGCAGAATAAATATTCAAAGGAACTATATTGTAATTAAAATATCCATTTTGTAGTATTAAAGCTTTTGATCCTGAAAGCACATTCTTTATTGATTTTGTTCATATGATTTTTAAAAGAGAGAAAAACACTAAAAAATATATTGATAAATTTATTAAATTTATTTAATGAAAGGAATTAGCGTAAAAAATTCTCACAAAGTATTATAAGCAAATCACAACTGTAAACGTTTTACTTAAACACGTTTTACTTAAACAAACATTAATTGAAATTCCTATTTGTATTGTAATATACATAAAATTTGGAAATATTTCTGAAATTTAAATAGGTCCTTCATGCCAGCGCAGAATTCTGGACTTACGAACAAATATTCCACGAGTATGTAGAAATAATAATGTATTTGCAGGCTATAAACACTATATAGTCTTCATAGTAATTTATAACGTTTTTTTAATTCGGTGGTGTTGAACTTCTGTGTTCAACAGCACTTTACGTGACTTCTCAGATATGTCCGATAACATCAAGTAATGGTTATTTATGTGGCCAACCTAAGCCCCAGAACTCATATAAGTGTCATAAACTATAATTTGGTCCCTTTAGACATACATGTTGGTGCTTTGTTTTCTTAGAAGTTTTTTTTTGCCAAACCCATCAATTTGAAAGCAGGACAGGAATAGATGTACTCCCATCAGAACGAATGTGCCCATAGCATTCATGTACCTATCCTAGAAATTTCTAGATGTTCCAGAGTTCCCGTTAAATAGACAGCTGAACAAATAACATCCCATTAAAAAGTTAACGCTATGAGTTAAACATGACAGTTGACATTGTCGTAAATCTAGAATATCCTAGGCCATTACAGCAGGAACATGACACTCAGCGTTATTACTTTGTAAAATTCTACTGTCCTTCTGTTGTGTAGAATCTTAAGAAATAGTGATAGCACTGAGGAAGGGTTAAAATTGACCTTTATTAAACTCTTTAACTTATTTACAATGCTTCAATTTGACCCTAACATACTACGCCTCAACTTGGGCGGTAACTGAAACAGTAGAATCAATCTTAGGAATTTAAGATATTCACAAATAGTAGAATTACTCGACAGGGCTTATATAATCCTGTAGCCTACGGCGCGTAAATGAGTCTAGTGGCAGCAAGATAATAGTGCTTAAGCCACGTCAAACCAGCAGTAACTGCTAAACAGAAGTTTGCGTATAAGCACGCACGGCAATTTCCCGGACTCTCTCTTTCTCTACTGGAACGTTGATATTTAACTTATTCTTCCACTGGTAGAATTTGCATTTCTTACGCGCGCTACCAAATTTAAATATTCTGACACTGACAATTAGGGGAATGAAGGCTGATAGGAAAGTAACTTAAAATTAAAATTAACTTGTTATTTAAAATAAATATAAATCCCTAAAATTTATTAACGAGTGTCTCCAAAAACACTTCAAGATCAGAAAGCGAACTTGAATGTAATCTATTAATATATTGTGCATTCTCCTGAGTCGTGGGGCTTCTTTTCGCAAATTAAATTATTTTTGTCTTTTATTGCTATCATTTTTTATTTTGCGTTGTTTCGGACACATTATCGAAAAATGTCTCTTTGAACATAACGTACATTTCACCGAAACCTTACAATTCTTTGCATTATGTCTTGATTTCGGACAACAAAACTGACATCTCTTATCAGATAGAACCTTTTTTTGTGTCAATGAATGCTTTAAGTACATGACATGTCTTTAATTATTTTCTTTAATGAAGAATAAATCATTATTTCCTTATTTGTTTTAGAATTTACCCTTGTGTTTTCTTAAAGGATTTATTCTTAAAATCAAAACCTAAAACTGCAAATGAAACGCGTTGTTCTGATTTTATTTTATTTCAAATAAATGGAATTGAATCATCAAGACGATCTTTTGGTGCTCCTCCAGTTGATTGTATTTGCCAGACTCTTAGCAATGCTTCTGGAATTTAGGATTGTACGAAAGGAAACGGATTTGCATTATATGTTTCAGTTGATACAGGTGAGATTCTACTATCCTCAAATGAGATTCTAATCTGTCATACAAAGTTGAGATTTAAGAAGTGGAATTTGTTGTAGTAAATGGATTGAAAGTTCTCTAATCTAAACTTCTATTAATAAATCCTTTTTGCGAAATTTTATTCTTATAGCTTCTATTACCTTCGGATAATTATATGCTGTCGCAGGATAACTATCCACAAATCTACAAAAGGAAAACTACCTACAAAAATATAAATCTACAGGCTAGCGTAAGAATTTTTCAAAGTTGATTAGATAGGATAGTGGAATTCATCAACAGGATCTATATTACTATCTTCATTTATTTTCTGAAATTAAGCCCCAAAATGGTAATCATTCTTTAATATTTTGTTGAATTTTTTTACCTCCATTCGCAGAACTTTGAACTGTCGTTTTTGCGAAATATTTACATTACCAGAAGAATTTTCTACTATATCAACATCAGTTTAATTATTTTTTATTTAAAATTATTTTAATCTTAAAGTAATTGTTTAAACAATATTCAACATAACTTACATTCGTTTTCCAGGTCCTCTTCTGCGTTGCTGGTTTCTAACATTCCATTCATTATTTGGTCATTAAAGTTTTTTAACTCTGCAAATTTTCTGCAGAATTTACTTCTTATTAACTAAAGGAAATTAAGTAATTAAAAAGGCCTAAAACAGTGATTTCTTAGCATACCTAATAATGAGGAAACAAATGACGTACATAAAATCGTACTAGCCAATCATCAAAAAGCAAAGTGCACGTGTTTTCATTTCTGGAGAAGAAGTTCCGGCAAAAAATAAAAAGTATAACTGATACTAGCTAACACCGGCCCGCTTTCCTGGGCACACTATCTATTTGAATGTAAACCTAGATTTCTTATATGGAACGAAATGTCTAATTTCGAATTCATAATGAATGTAAATTTTTTTAATATAAATTTGGGAAATAAAGTGCCAGTCAGTGAATTAGTCAAAACTCACACACAAAAAAAGAGTTTTGGCTTAGTGTCGCCTGTGATGGTATAACAAAAATCCTTTTGGACAGGATTTACGCAAAATCCGTTCTTAGTGCGAGTCTACATCATGGAATGAGTAACTATGCAATATTTCAAGTCAATGGGGTGTATAGTTTCGGAGATCTCGTGATGAGTCAGTGGTATTTCGCTTATATATATATATAGATTATTATATATATATATATAAGCATAATGATGTTAGAATGCAGCATTAATGACTAATAATGTAAGTTATAATGTATACTATTCATCTGTGATTGGTAGTGCCTGTGATGGTATAATAAAAATTCATTTTGGACAGGATTTACGTAAAAGCCGTTCTCAGTGCGCGTCTACATCCTGGAATGAGTAACTATGCAAAATTTTAAGTCAATCGGGTGTATAGTTTCGGAGATCTCGTGATGTGTCAATGGTATTTCGCTTATATAGAGAGAGATAATTCGAGCGAATCGATGGATTTCGCTATATATCAATCTCTGATTACTACATTATTATTTGGAGGAATTAAGTGAAATTTTTATATTTTCATTTCTTCCTGTCTTCATCTATATAGAGCAGTGATTTTCAAACACTGTGCAGAGGCAAATTTCTCTGACGCCAAATTCTTAAAGTGTGCCGTCAAATTTTAGAAATGTATATAGTAAAAATTAAAAAGGGTTTTCCTAGTATACGGTATACATGTGACAGGTGAGAGCAGGGTCCGGACACCTGGGCGGCTTTCAATGACTATTCGGATATCTTCCGGATTCTGTAACTTTCCAGAAAAACAACATTGCCAAACAGGGCTTGATGTTGGAAGACAGATGTATTTCGGATTCTTACAATAATAATGCTTATTATACAATATACTATAACAATATAGATATAAGGTATATATGAAAAGTAGCGAAATTCGGTTTTTAAGACACTAATAAGCGAACCAATTGTTTTATCCAAGCCGATTTTAGTGCTCTGTAGGACAGCGCTGTTCAAAGCATTTTCACGCATGTTCAGTATACAATTTAAATTGGGAAGTCCTGATTGGTGCAGATGGGAGACTACCTTATTTATAAGTTATTTTTGTTATTTTTAATAACATAAATTCAAGTATGTAAGGGCCGCAAGAAAATGTATTAAACTCAACAGATAAACTGGTGAAATTCCTAAAATAAATACCTTTATGGAAAAATAAAGCTCAGGAAGGCAATTTGGAAAAGTTTGAGTCAATCCCAAAAGAATTTAATAAAATTATTCATAAAACTGTTATTGGCAACATTAGAGGAGAGAATTATTCATTACTTCCCAAATTCAGATATAAAAAAATATTGTGCTCGTAATCTATTTGTGATAACGAATACTTCCGCATTTGAAGTAACTTTGGATTAAGAAGAACTAATTTCGGTTTCTAATAATCGAGATTGAATTTTACAATATTCGGAAGAATCAATTAATTCATTATGGATTAACATTAGATGCGATTATCCCATGATAGCCAAAAAGCTTTAAAAATATTATTACAATTTTCTACATCTTATTTGTGTGAATTCGGATTTTCAGTATTAACCAACATAAAAAAGAATAAAAGTTTGAGACTGTTAAATATAGAAGACCATATGAGTGTAGTATTGTCATTTTTACGACCAAATATACATGAAATTGTCAAAAAACATCAAGCTTAAATTTCTCATTAAACGTATCCTTATTATTAACTTGTAATAAATCGCTTAATAAGCTGTTTTTGTAGTACATATTATTTTATTTTACATTCAAAATTATTATCATAAACTATTTTGCACAGTGTATTATAGGTAAATAAGCAACTTTTTCAATAAACAGCTTATCTTTCTCTTAATGAACCGTCAAATTTTGAAATCGTTAAAACTGTGCCGCAAAAAAAAAAAAAAAAGGTTGAGAATCACTGATATAGAGTTTTATAAATTTATTTGTCATTTTCAAGTTAAGGCCGATGTTTAAAGGTATTAAGCATTGACTTAAACCTTTTCTTTGTTTCTCGCTCCCCGAATGATTTATTTTTTAATTTAGCAGACTTGCTTTTATTTATTATATACTGCTCAAATAATAAATAATATCAGTTAATCTCCCATTTCATTTTTTGACAGGGAAGTGTTTTTTAATGCACGTATTTTCCAAAATAATCTGTTCCTCATAAATGAGTAGCAAAATGTTTATTGGGAACCAATATCAATGAGAAAATTTTTTAAAATAGGAGTATTTTGACATTTACAAACTTTTCATCCTTTTTTCCCCTTATTTTTCATCCTTTTGATAACCTAAGATGCCAGATTAGGAATTTAAAATGTTTTTGTTTTAATAGTGTAATAATAGTATAGTATGTTTCTTATTTCTTTTGACATTGATTATGTTTTTATCCAAATGTTTTCATATTTTATTTTATAATATTTTATTTTTTAAACAGACTTGTATTAAAAGGGGAAAAAGATATCAAGCATTACCTTAATATATAAAGAAAGGCATTATTAACATATATTAATTGTCAAGAAATCTTCGTATTAAATAATATATGAAAATAAAAAAATATGTGTAATGCCTTTGACAAGCCCAGAAATAAAGCTCCCATTTTTAATATAGTTATGAAGATAAATTTTTTTTCTTCATCTGCTGTTTTTAGAATCTTTCCTTAAAATAATTTAATCTTTGTCATTTTTTTTTCGTATTTAGTCCTACAAAATTTACTTAATATATATTCTTTAGATTTATCCCAAATCCATATTTCCGTTCAAAAATAAAATTTTAACTGATGAAATACTTGTAATTTTGTTCCATATCCGTATTTATTTTTTTCGTTTTGCGATTTTGCGTTGGGCTGCATTATTTTTCAAATTGGTGCACCAAAAGTTATCACTTTGTATTGTATTTAAAGAAATTAAATAATGAACAATCTGCATAAATGTATGTATATTTCTCCAAATGTGATAAAACAACGGTACCTAGACCCATCCAATTTTGAATAACGAATATGTGCATCTGGAAGCCCAAATTTGAATTTTGGAATTTCTTTTATTATCTATTCCATATTTTATAACACTTAAACGAATTTTTGATGAGCAAACTCAACGATTTAAAAGCAAGTAATGGCAACACTCTACGGGAAAAAAAACCTTTTTGTCTCCAGCGCGCGGATCTGTGTGTTGGAAATTCTAAAGATGTGCTCATTTTCAATTATTTTGCGATATTGTTGTTGAACTGAATTTTATAGTTTAAGTGCGAAGAACGTGATATTTAATAAATAAAGGTAACACAAAGCGTTAAAAAACGCCCCTTTGGACGTAATTTAAAATCTGAAATCTTTCAGATTTTTTCTTATTTATATTTAGTTTATTAAGTAACTAAGTAGAATTACTTATTAATTAAAAACATTCTCCTTTTTTACTAGAGTAATGTCTTATTTGTTTTTGAAATTTTTAGAAAACTAAGTAAAAAATGTAAACCAGTTTTCCTTAATTTCTTTATGAAGGCATTTTTTGGTAGATAACAATGTTATCTACATTGTTGGCCATAATTAAATAAACATTTAAAATAAATTAAGAAAACGAATTCAAGTAAGAAATATTTCCCCTTGAGTTTTCAATAAATTTTCTTACTGTACACTATAGCTTCAGGTGTCTCTAAATATAGTTTTCCTTATTAAAATTTGACAGGTATGTAGAAAATTAAAATTATGTGAAAATATTTATTTAAAAGTTAGTATTTTTGTCTAAAACATTTTACTTATTTGAATAACATTTTAATAAATCTTGTATTTTAATTTATCTAGATATTTATAAATTATTAAATTATAAATGCACAGAAATGTTTTATAAAATCATGAATTCGCTGATATTTGCCTTGTAAATTAAAAAAAATAAAAATATTGCAGGCATGCTGAAGAAATAGTCATAGTAGAAAGATATTAATTACCAAACTATCAAAACTACAGATTCTGGATTTCGTGATTTTGGATTACTGAAATCATAAAGGTAATAAAATAAAATAGGATAGTTTTATATCTTCCGTTCTACTAGGCCGATTGACGAAATTCAAATTACGTTTTTCATGTCTCGAAAGCGCAATTTAGATTTATTTATATTAGTATTAGCTTTATATGTAGCTTTGCCCTAACATAGATATTTTGACACAAAATTGGACTGTTTCTAAAATAACATACTCAAATTATGCCTAGATATTAAATTTTGTAATTTTTGGTGAGACATTTATGGAGAAATTTAAAAATTTATCTTGGCTGATTTTTTTTTCAGCCAAGTATAATTCACTTGGGGAATTTCTTAATTCATAGCAAGTTATTTTGCTTTCCTTTTTTTTTATCGTTCACGAACAGAAAAATGCCATCGTTCACACTTTCAAATAATTTTAAACTACATTTTCGTTATTATCGCTTAGAATAAATAAGCCAAATTTGAAAACGCCACAAAATGTAGATCACGTATATCTTGGGAAATGATGAATAAAAAAATCTAATTTTTTGCAGGTATGTTTAGAAATACATCTACTTTAAGATAACGGCAAAACTTTTATAGGTCATAATTCAAAATATTTTTCGAAAAATTTATAAAAATTATTTTAAAATACAAATTTTAAAAATAAATCATAAAAAGGTGGCGAATTGTATTTGGAATGAACCTAGATTTCGAAATATGACAGGAAGAATCAAATAAGTTTTAAAAAAAGAGATATTAGTAAATATATACCAAATTCAATTAACATTGAGGAGCTAAGCTTTTAAAACCTAATTTTTTAAAAACTACTCGAACGATTTTACAAAACCTAAATTTAATAATTTGACATAATTTGAGTCGTAGAATCGAAATATGGAAAAAAATTGTCATGTCGTTTCAGAACGAGTCCGATTTTGTGTCAAAATGCCTATATTAGAACAGTGCTATATACAAATCTAATGCATATCCGAAGTCACGCTTTCGAGACATGCAAAGCGCAAGTTGAATTTCTTCAATCGACCCAGTACAACGGTAGAAAGAAGATTTTGAAGATTTGACATTTTGTGAAGATGTTATTAAAAAATATTTTTGAAGATGTTATTGAGAAATGCATATTGCCTTTTAAACCATAAATATTTTATGCTAAACAGTGAAAGCTCTTTTATAATGTAGGCAGTAAAGGAGTGACATTGGCAACATCATATTCTTCTGATGTTTCGTTTTTATATTATTAACGGACAAAATCTCCTGTGTGAAAACTGCAACACCTCAACCATATATTAAAAAAATCAGAAGGAATATGGTGTAAGTCTGCTGCATCTCAGGTAAAATACTTGTCACAGACTGTTAATGTATATAATTATTACTCAGGAAAAGAATAGATAAACTAAAATTGGGAACTAAACTCTTTGATGCAATAAAGTTTTGTCTTTAAACAACCCGGCGTTTCAAATTGTATCCGTATTAAAGACAACACATTGTGTCATTAAGGTATGAATTGCCTAACCAGTTCTAAAAATAAACGTCGCTAATGTGAATAACATTTCAAATGAATATAATTAAATGGCTTATACTAAGTAATTCGGAACTGATGAACATTTAATTAAAAATAACTTGAACGCATTCCAGAATTTACGGTTGTGCTGCAGACGCTTCAAATAGCGTAGCGTTCCTCCAAACTGTATTCAGCAGTCACTAAGTAATTAACGACGTAATGACGTACATGAGTGGCTCAATACTATTAACAGTCGCAAACTCAGAGTAATAAGTCAGAATGAAATTTCATCAAAACAGTGCGTTTCCAGCTGAAGAACAAGAATGGTATAATATTACTGTAAATGAATAAAATAATATGTTTAATTTTTAATAATTGAGTTAGAATATGAAAAACAGTTAAAATGTCTTATATACATATTATTAATATATATCAAATAGAAGTGATTTCTTTTTAATGGAAGACGGACGGCAGCAGTTTCCATTTCAATATGACATGGAAATTTTTAATTAAAGAAATAAAGCTGTTGCCTCGAGTATATTTAGTAAAAGTAATTATAGAGAAACATGTGACTTCTCGCTGAATTAAATATTTTGGTAATCGAAAATGCAAGCCTTTAATATAGTATTTCATTTTATTTAATCTTAACATATTCTGTGATCACTCGTTTTGATATTAACACTGATTCTTTAAAGCGAAAGTTTTAAATTGAGGCTCGGTAAATAATTTAATGAATAATGTATTTTTCTTTGAAACTATATCTATCTTTTTTTAAATATAAGAAATGCTGCACATGATCATACATCTAAATTCATAACTCAAATTTGTATGCGAATCTCAAATTTAATCTTGTGTGCTATGAATACTTTGAAAATAAACATCAACTGGCATCGTGAAACCAGTTATTTTCTAAATTTATTAGAGGTTTTAATCAAGAACGCACATCAAAATATTTAACGCTAATGGCATGCGAACTTTAATGGGCTTCCGCAAATTATTAAAATTCAAGTGTCGTTCAAAATAAAAAAAATAAATTTCTCCCTTCAAACTCATTCGTTTTTAATTCTGTTAAGGATTAGCCTTGACTCAATATTTACTTTGTTAGTTATAATCCTTCTTAATGTGACAAATCCCTTGAGAACATCTGAAAATAGCCTTGCGTAAACTTGAAGATAACGAAAGTTAATGAAGGGCAAGTGCATTAGGAAGTTTGATATTTTTAACAGGTTCTAAACTACTTTAACAGCCAAATCGGTCAACTAAGATATACAGTCTCAGAAGAATGTTTAAAATAAACCTGTTTATTAACACATCAGACTGTCCCACAATGTATTCAATAACAGAACGCAAAAACCGCTACTTGCGAGAAAACGTCAAACAAAGGCTCAAGTCATAATAGTAATAACAAATATAAAGTAACGTGCCCCTAATTAAGCTTGGGCTCGGCCTTAAATATGCCAAAGCAAATGTGGCTCATAAAGCTAATACCTATAAAACAACTCAGAAGTAAGAAGATACAAGACTGTAAATGGTCAGTGACAGCTGCCAAAAGTTTTCTTCCGAATTAAAAAAATGTGCAGTTACATTTTGATGGGAGTGGCGAAAAAAATAGTAAGATAACTGGGTTAGATAAAATAAAAACCTTACAGAGCCTCTAAAAAGACTAGGATATTATGGAGTTCCTAAATAAACGCAAATATTATTAATATTTTTCTTTTCTAGAAGATTAAAGTTTCATATTTAATAAATTAGTGTATATTAGTGTTTGATGACAGATGGTTTCACGTTTTAAGATATCGGGATTAATGCTTAGTTTATTTAATGTCAAAGAATACATGTGTGTATTAGTTTTCCATGCTATATTTTTTCTTTTCTTTTTCTTCTTCCTTTTTTTTTTTTTTTGGTACTCCACATGGTAAGACACGAGGCTTTCAGAAGTACGTAAACAACTTAAAAATTAAAGGAGCTATAATACAAACAGTAATAAGATTAATTAGGTAATTAGATCTGGAGAGAATAATACATTTCGAGTATCAGAACTTTCCTTATTCGTATTTGCGTGTTTTTAATATGTCAGTTAATGAGTTTTAGTCCTTTAAATGTTTAATAAAAACATTCGAATTTTTGGAATCAGAAGCTGTGTAAAATTTGCAATGTCCTCGCTCTGATTTGAACTTCTGACCTCCCGATGACGCGAATGTGCTTCCAGTTTATCACGAAGGAGGGAGAAAATACCTTATGCAGTATGAATACACTCATTCGGAACTCCATGTATATCATAATTTAACTTTATTATAATTGGGGTTTTATTTTGCGCGTGCATTTAAACAGCCGTGTTAATATCTACAAGGGTTGATTGAAACGTGTATCTACTACTCATATTTCTCTCTCCCGATTTTAATTCCATACTAGTTTCTCAAAGAACATATATCGACGTATCCGAACTCGCAGTTAGGTAATTATGAACTTTAGTGTTTCGTCGTAAAATATGAAAGCGCATTTCTTTGAAATTATAGAGGAAGATATGGCAAAGGGGTTTTAAATTTTGTGATAAATTTAAAAAGTATGGTAATAAGGCATTTGAAATTGTACTGTATGTATACTGTTATTTATGTTTTAATTTTTTATATTAATCAGGTAAAATTACCCACCTATATCTTTCTTCCAAGGTCGCCGTTACGATTTACTATCTTGTCCTCTAAAACTAAAAATGAAACTTCAAACTGAACTGACGAATCTCGTTAAAGTGAATTGTGTTTTAATATACTATTTACCATATCTTACGGAACTGGCAGTTTAGTCACATATAAAATATTCATTCGCGGTAGTAACATTTTCTTATTCTCTAAGAGTTCTAGCGACATTGAAAGTAGTCCGATTGATGTCGCTAAAAGTAGAGACGACAGCAGTTTTTAGGATAGAACATGTATTGTCGTAAAGGTAATGGGTTTTATATGTGCTCTTTGTTTAAGTAAGCGCCGACATGATCCCTCACTTTTAGCTGAAATCCATATAAGGAAAAAAGACCAGATTCGACAAATAGCCTCTTTCAGGAACCCATACACTGGCTTGAAACCTTAGCAATTTCATTCAATTCAAGGCAAAGGTTTCAGTTACCTAATGAAAGAATGAAATTTCGAACGTAGTGATCGTCCATTGAGCAAAAATAGCTTGGAGGAATCACACATAGGAATCTATATGGATCATTGTAGTTTCTTACCAAAGCTGAGAGCCCTTCAGCACAGCTCTCGGTGAGTACAATACAGGATCTAAGAAGGTGGATATATGTAGGGGTGAAATTAGTAATCATGCTTCACTATTTCAATGATAGAGGCACGTCAAAAATGATAACAGGTGAGTGATCTATAAAGCATATTTTGGTAGGACATCCATTGTGGTTACAGATGACAACATCGTAAACCCTAAGGAGGGAGGACTATTATGAAAATACTCTGAAGACTCATTTGAGTAGAACTGTGAGAAAAATTGAATATGCTTAAACACAGTAATTTCTGTACTTTTACAATGATCAACTGAATTTACTGCACCATAAAATGAGTTGTCTGAAATCGATGGGCCAGCTTTGGAATACTTTACTTTAAAAAGCTCAGGTTTAACACCAAATGATTTCTAGGCATTTTTAAGACTGAAAAAGCAACTTTAACGAAAGAAGCTTTTTCAGAAAAGGAAGAGAGAAAATACTACCTTGCAGTATTCAATATGTTGCTAAAAATAGTCTATTTCATATAAAGCTTTTAAAGGGTAATTTATTGACTTCAAAAGCAAAAATCAAAGCTGGCTTCTAGTTCGATTTTTTCACCTAAGTCTAAAATGGTTTCAACCAACATACTTTTAGTCATATCATATTCAATGTTTGTCATCAAAATATTTTCCGAACGTCATGTTTATATGATAAATAGAGTATCATACTTCTAAGACATTAAATTCTTTCAACTTTTCCTTTAACATGGATAAAAATAAGCAAGAAAGAATGAATTTAAGCAACAAATCCCATAAACGTTCCAAATAACGCTTCTAGTAAATCATGTAGTATAAAGATAGTAATAGCTGAAACAAATAAATTAGTTAATAAAAGAATAATATATGTAATTCAAATAATAAGTTACAAAGCAGTAAATTCGAACGTTTAGGGAATTTTAAATTAAATAAGCATTTAAGACTTCCCTTTAGGAATTTTTATGTTCATGTAAAATTTAAATCGGGAATAATGAAGACTGGAAATTAAACAGTATAATTTTAAACCTAATAAATATATAATTAAGTCTGATCCAACTGAGTTTTTCTCCGTCTAGGTTAGATAAGTCTTCCTTTATTAATAAATAAAAGTCATAATCTATTTCTGAGCGGATCAAAGTAATTCAGAACACAAAAATTCAACAAGGAAATTTTTAAATAATAATAAAAAATATATATTTATATATACTACTTTAAATTTCCTTATCCCCAATATAGCGATATTTAGTTTAGAAAACAACATTTAGTATTCAAACAATTCTTTAACTGTCAGGCGAACTTAAGCTGTAACAAAATTAAGCAGTAAAATAATATTTTAATGATTTAATTTAATAATCAATTAATAATATTGAAAACAGAACAGGTAATTGAAATAAACTGTGTTACATTTTAATTATTAAAAGCTAATATTAAAAAAAATTAAGAAAATCATTATGTAAAACGATTATATATGGTAAAATAATAGAAAATAACTTCTAAAAGATTCTTAGAAAAGTCGTGATTATTAAGTAGTGTCTTTTTCAGGGCCGTAAATGATAATAATTAATTTTTATAAAGTTTCATTTTTTGAATGTTTTGAAATACGAAATTTGAAATGAGAAAGATATATTGCAAAATTTTCAACTTCAAATTTTAGACTTCAAGATATTTTAATCAATTGATAAATTTACGGCACCTAAATCGATTTTCAGGTTTTTGACTCCACTAGTATTATGATCATAATAGACATGGTTGGTTGATTTGGACTATGTTATTACAAAAAAAATTACTGCATTTCTTTAGTTGGGACACATGGGAAATTAAACAAATTGTTCCTTATTTTCTTTCCTCCTTCCTAGATTTTTCTTTATGCAAGGTAAAGACAGATTTAACCATCATTTGTCAGATACAATTTTGGTAATGGTTGACATTCATTTTCTGAAAAGCATTTTGATTTAGAATCATTGGGTCAAAAAGAATTCATGATGCCGTTGCAGCTAATTTTTTCCAGATCATTGAATAATGATTATACTCAGAAAGTAGAAGAAATACGATGATAACTGTAGCAAATCTGAGGAAATAGTAAAGGTCTATTTCATATTTGGTAAACGAAAGGAATATAATCCTTAGTTAACTTTACCCCTCTTTCTCGAATTAATACCGATTAGCAGTATGCATAGCATAAGGAAATGTTAAATTTTAAAGACTAAAGTTTCCAGAAAAGTATTACAGCGATTTTTCATAGGATACTTTTCTGTCTCTAAAGTAAGCAAATTAAGGAAGGAACACTTGCAGAATATTTAATGTTAATTACCCAATTTTAAAGATTTTAAATCCTGACTATAAACTATCCATTCTGTAGTCCTCTCCAGAACGAAAAATATTTATGTCTCGAGAAAGAATATTTATATCACGGGTTTTGAATGTTATAGAGATAGAGATCTTGGAAGCGTGGTCTGCAGTTTACGTTCTATCGCCTAGCTCTACCATAGAATATGGTGGGTTTAGGCATTTTGCTAATCCACGTCAAAACGCGTCGTTTAAAATAATAAGCCAGCTTAAGTAGGCCACTATATATTGTTTTCACGGCGATAATTTAAATTTCAGATTTGTTATTTTCAATCCCCCACGTGACGAAGTGTGCACCAGTAGAGCCTTATGTTCATTTAAAGAATTAATAAAGAAGATTATTTAAACTTTAGCAGGCCTTGTCATAGTAGTATCTTAGATGCAGCGATAACTTGCATATCATTCCAATAGGGACTGAAATATTTTGAATTAATTCTATATTATTAGGTCATTAAAAAACTTGTTATTAGATTTAAAAACTTAATTTAAGCTTTTACTGTTTTTTCGTTTAATTAATTAGTGCAAATCCCGCAAGGGTTCTCGGCTTAATAGAAGGAATGCTTTATAAGATATTGTTTTGAGACAAACTTACTCATATGTATGTTGCAAATGAGAAAAGCTACGAGAAATACGCATATCGGATGTCCGTTTGTCAGAACGCCAACTCGGGTGAAAACACCACTGTTTATTATTCATGTTCATTCAGCCTGAGTTGTGTGAAGTTTATAATGTGTAAGGCGGAATTGTAAGAGACATACAAATTTCAATTTTAAATACACAAATATTGCTTTAAATTTAAAAAATGAAATGCTTTTGAGATTTGAAAACTTTTTCTTCGCGTCCTTTAGCAAAGCAAGCATCGCTGTGTTGATGTACTTTCCCCCTGAATACTCTAAAAGCTAAATAAATAACTTGTTCCCCGATATACCTGAATACGAATGGATTATTTAATACATCCGTATGTACAGGAGACAATAAATATTCAACTAGCTGAAAATATTTATGGTAGGTTAATTCGCACTATAGATTTCATTCATTCATTTATTCACTATTCACTCGCAATGTGTTACTAATTTATTCTTCGCAATACTACCAAATCTCATTTGAAACTAAATTTTAGTTCCAATGGATAACACAACATTGAAATAATTTATATAAACATACGTAAGCATTAGAGTAACGAATAGCATGCTATTTCCTTCAAGAATGGCTGGACTATGTAAAATCCGTGTACATTATTATTCTATATGATGAGCTTAAATAGAATCCAGGATATATGTGAGAAATCAACTTATTGTATGTTCGGGTTTGATGAGTGATGTTGAGTACAAAATGTCCCGCTCAAAAAATAATATCTTAGCATAGATATATTCGTACCAGTAATTAGATAGCTTTAATATTATTAATGGTATTAAATTACCATTGATTGAGAGGTTAAATAATTAACAACGCAAATCTACATTGAAGGCAACTGCTGGATTATACCCATTAATCTCAATTCCATATTAATTCTCCTAGGCTTTGTGGGCCTCACTCACTTTATGGGCCTTATGTTAATTTTATTATATCTCCAGCGTGAAAGACTGTCTGTCGGAAATTCTAAAGATATGCTGTTTTTAAAGCCCAGGGGGGCGCTAGGAATAAATGTTTGTGAAACGTGTATATGTCTGTAAATGAAAAAAATAGCCTGTTCGAGCGTAATGTAAATTATGGAAGCTTTCACTTTTTTTTTAATTTAAAACGTTTTATTTAATTTTATAATTTATTCAATTGTGATTCAGAAGTATGCCTCTGCTGATAATGTTTTCAGTGTGGTCAAAGATTTGCAACTTATTATTTCATTTTTAAAATTTTGTGGGAGTTTGGTTTACTTATACATTTATTTACTTTTGTTTCAATTTTGTTTTTCTGCTTTTTGTTTGTACCTTTGTACCTTTCTGTTTAAGTGTTAACCATTTTATAGTTTTCATTAATTCCATTTATTTTATTTTATCTTTTGCTCATATACACTACTGGCCACCGTAAATGCAACACCCTGAAGGAAGCATGCAAATAACATGGAATTTACAGCATGCATTAGCGGAGGTGAGATATGCAAATGATTAGAATTTCAACGCAGACGTACATCACGTGCGCCTGTGGCGCCACTTCAGAGCGCTATTTCATTTAAGGTTTGAAGTTTTCGACGATTTCAAGTTCGGCAATTATGTTTTTATTGTGTTTTTAAAAAAAAACGATCAATTATGCCTTGTAATAAACAGCGATTATCGTTTGATCAAGTATCCGAGTTCGACAGAGGAAGGATAGTGACCTACCGATAGTGTGGATTATCTTTCAAGAAAATCGGTAGTCGTCTTGAAAGAAACAAAACAACTGTAATGCGGATATGTGACCGTTGAATGCAGTAGGGTACGATGGACCAACGTGTTCGACCGCATCCACCTCAGTGCACCACTTCACGTGATGATACGAACATTGTGCGCATGGCAGTGACGGATCGCTCAGTCACATCACGAACCATAGCACAGCCCATTCAGTCTATAATGCATCATCCAGTGTCTGCGCGTACCATTCGACGCCGTTTACAGCAGACTTGTCTGTCCGCAAGACGTCCATTGCTTCGTCTACCCTTGACGCAGAACCACAGACGTCTCCGAGGCCAATGGTGCAATGAAAGAAGGGTGTGGACGGCAGAATGGAATGAAATTGTTTTTACTGACGAGTCACGCTTCTGGCTTCAACACCACGATGGTCGGATTCGAGTCTGGAGATACCGTGGAGAGAGGATGCTCAACAGCTGCGTTATGCACAGCCACACTGATCCTGCACCGGGTATTATGGTATGGAGCTGTATTGGATATCACTGTCGCTCTCCTCTAGTACGCATTACCGGTACTTTAAACAGCCAGCGCTACACCAAAGAGGTGTTGGAGCCAGTTCTCCTTCCTTACCTTTAGGGCTTGCCCACAGCCATATTTCAACAGGATAATTCGCGACCTTACGTGGCACGCATTGTCCAAGAGTTCTCCGTCAATCGCCAGATTGAATTGCTTCCCTGGCGGCTCGCTCTCCGGATCTTTCGCCGATAGAAAACATGTGATCCATGGTTGATGAACGATTGACCCAGATTACATCCCAAGCTGCCACACCAGATCAATTTTGGCAACGTTTGGAAGTTGCTTGGTGTGCTGTACCCCAAGAACACATCCAAAGTCTCTTTGAATCAATGCCGAGGTGTGTGGCAGCGGTGATCTCCAACAATGGCGGATACTCTGGCTACTGATTCTAGAAGAAACCACACTTCACAGAAGTCTATAAATTTAATCATTTGATACTTGGTCAACATGTTATCTACTAAATAAATTTTGTTGTGATATCTCTTGTCTTTCTTGGTGTTGCAATTTGGGTGACCGCCAGTGTACGTATATTGCTCAGTTATCAAGGCGTTTTTTGCACACTTACATTTGCATAACGACTTTATAAATAGCCTGCATTCATAAAGTTAATCCTCTCATTCAGGTTTATGAAATCATTTATTACGAAACGTTCTGGTATAAAATATTCATGCAATTAAAATTCCTACTATCTGCGTCCAATAATATATAACAGGTGAATAAATTTCATGAAGTAATAAATTGGTTTTGGTAGAATAAATTATGTGCATCACCTGGTAGAGGCTTACCATATCGAGAGGTTTTATTGAATGCTTTTGTGATATTAACCGAGAAGAGAAGCGAGAACAAAATAATTACGAAAGAAAATAAATACTGAATCTTAAATGCACTCACATCGAGCAGACAATAAGCCATAAGAGAAAGAAGTTATACGGAAGCAAAAATAATTAAAAGAAAGATCAGCGAGTATAGATAAAGGGCTGCTAATACTAACTTTTTATCTATGTTCGTCGTAATTATACAGAATATTAAGCTGACGGTAAAACGTCAACTTTACTAAATGATATTTGTTTTAGACATGTGTAACTGCTGTGACAAAATAAACATTATTAAATTGTTGTATATAATGAACAGTTTTTAAATTCCTAAAGAAATTATCCCGAAGTTGTTTGTAAAAAGAATGAATCATATTTTTCCGGACGTTCTGTGAATAAGGCTTCGTTCATTCTTCAACAATTTGTTTTTTAAATTAAAAGGTGCATATAATAAAGTTTATTTAATTACCAATCCATAATCAGAGTTATATTTTGGCATTGTCAAGAGGTAGAAAATTTATTGAGTAGATAATGCAAGATCACTTTTTTGTGGTTGAAATTGACAGAAGCTAAACATTAGTTGCTTAGCTATTGGCTTTAGAGTTACATTTTAGGAAAGTTTCGATAAAACCTCTTGAACTTCTACAGTTTAACAGTAAATAAATGATTACCATTTTTATGTAACTTTTACGTAACTTTGGACTAATTATTCCTTCAAATGCTTTTGAAGGAATAATTAGCCAAAGGGACAATTTCCCCAGAAAGACTATTAATTTCGTATTCGCATTTTGCGTTGATTCACTACAAGCGTTGTTTCACTTTTCAAATCGTTGCCACCAAATATTATCGTCCTGTATTATATTTAAGGAAGTTAAATAATAAAGAATCTGCATAAATGTATATATGTTTCTCGCATTGTGATAAAACAACGGTACATAGAGCCATCAAATTTTTAATAACGTAATCCTCCTGAGAAAATGGGCATCTAGAAGCCCAAATTTGAAATTTGGAATTTGGTTTATTATTGATTTCTTATTTTGTAAAACTTTAACGAATTTTTGATTAACAAACTCAAGGATTTCAAAGCGAGCAATGGCAACGTTGTACAGAAAAACATTTTTATCTCCAGCGCGTGAGACAGTGTATCGGAAATTTTAAAGATATGCTCATTTTAAAATTATTTTGCGATATTGCTGTTAACTGAATTTTATGGTGCAAGTGCAAAGAATATGATATTTAATAAACAAAGGTAACACATGAAATGTTAAAAAAACAGCCCTTTGCAAAAAATTTAAAATCTGAAACTTTCCAGATTTTTTTTTATTTTTAAAAATTTATTTCCGTACAAAGGCTTGCAAATTATTGTATATTTAACGTGCAAATAAACTAGTTCAACAGTGGCAACGCGATGCAGTTCAAAAAATATATGTTTGTTACAATTAAATGTATGAAGACAAAATGCATTAAATTAAAGAGCGAAGACTTTGTCCGAAATGCTTTCTATGTTATTACCGAGATTAGGATGGGTCTCTCAGTATTCGAATGTACTGTCTGTTCGTTTCTTTTGGTCTTGAATCGCATTGATACAATTTAATAAAACTAAAATTTTACTAAGTCTGAATTGTTTATATTACACGATAAACCAAAGACATATCACATGCGCTTTGATATTCAATAAATAGCTTCCTGAGCTATTTTTCTGAATATTTGCTCTTAAAGATCAGGATATTGTGGTCCAGCGCGTTAGATATATCGTTGACTACATATGTATGAAACGTAATTAAGCAGTTTTTAATCTCTCATTTTCTCAAGGCTTGCATGAGACCTGCATGATACTTGCCTTATTTCAGTTTGAAATTTTTTATTACTTGAATTCAGTTTCTATTTTGTTTCTGCATGTAATATATGTTCAGTTTGTAGCAACATGCAGGGAATTTATTACATTAGTTGCAAAAACTAAAATGTTATGTTAAAAGTAGTTGAGTACTAAAAGAATAATTAGTCTTTTTTCTTTAAATGGAAGAACTGCATAAAAATGTATTAAACAAAACAACCTTTTATTCAAAGTGACAATGACAATAAATGGTGATAATCACCCAGTTGTGATAACTATAGATAACAGTTTACTCAGGGTGTTCAAAGTACTATACTGTACAGGAATGTCAAATAATGCTGAAAAATTCTGTAATATTTTAATAATTAATGGTGATAATCACACAGTAGTGATAATTATAAACAACAGTTTTACTCTGGGTTTTCAAAGTACTATACTGTACAGGAATTTCAAATGATGCTGAAAAATTCTGTAATATTTTAATAATTAATAGTAAACAGTAATTACATTTTCTGCGTCTACCATTTTCTTCGATAAAGTTAATTTTATCTTAAAATAAAATATTCATAACACGATTTACTTTTAATGTTATTAATACCAGCTTTTCATTCCTGATATAACTAGCTGTGAAAACTTAGTCTAGCCTCCTCAAAATGTATTCATAAATTACCAAGTTAATCAATTAGACTGCACACACTATTTGATGGATTGCTTATAAATATGGCAGTTCATCGCCATCCATCCTTTATATTACATTACCATCGCTCCATATATCTGTCACTTCCAAGATGCTATATTTCTGTTATCAGAATACGAAGAATAGTAGCAATAAAATGTGGATAGACATAGAGATTAAAGAAAGCCTAAATGTTTATTCTTAATAACTTGAAAAATGCCTATTGTCCACGGTTTTCAAATAATAATATTTCTGAAATATGGTGGGAAGAAAGACTTGCTTAATCTCGTAAACGCCAAAGATGGAACTCTCTTTTTGAAGCATTATAACACTTTAAAAAATCGCACTTTTTAGAAAAGGTTTTTTTGGATACACGCAGATGATAAGCGTCAGAAAAACATTAACGGTTTAAACTATTTTAGCTCATCAATTTCAGCCATTGTTTTCTGGCTGTCTTGATATGTTTGCTTCAGTGGACACTTGAAGAAGAGTGATTACTTGGTCAGTGAGTCCAGGAGGACAACTAGGATGGATGGAGTGTGAGTAATTGATACATAAGACTGTCTTGTAACAGTCCTAATCGCTATGTAGATTAACTTGGTTAATCGCGCTGACTAGCGGAACCTGGAACCTAGATTTCGAACTGTAGGAGAGTTAGTTCTGAATTTATACGCGTGTCTGAAAGCGGTTCTGTATTTGAATAGTTGGTGCTCACCACTTTAAGTTAGATTATATTGATAATGTAGGCTCTGCTTTGCTGTGTGCAGCTGATAAAGCGGTTTAGAATTTTTTATTTGCAGTCACCTGTGCTTCCAAGACCTAGAACGAATTCGCTACGTCGTCTTTTCAGTAGGGTCTATAGTGCATGCTCCCAAAACTCACAAGAAGACTCTACAGTAGGAAAAACACTTGAGAAAATCTTTACCAAATCTCTATCTAAAGCTTGTAACCTACACGTACTTTACTATAAATAAATGCTTTCATGCTAAAACTTTTTCAATGAACAGAAGATAAATCAGGATTATTAATATATGAAAATGCGTTCTAGGAATATTGCTTCGGCTATATGCACTTTGAGACCAAAATTATATCTTGTGTGCTTTGCCATAACTAAATAACCCAATCTAGTCTAAAACTAGGTGACAGTAATTGTTTAATAATCTGGTATTTATTTTGTTATTAGTGGAATTTCACGCTTAATGAAAGTTAAACCAAATGCAATCTCTACTTGCTTGAGGTTCTCTTAGTTTAAAACAAAAATTACTCCGTGTTTCTTAGAGAGATATAAGACAGTGTGAATCCTTAAAGTAAAAAGCCGCTTTAGTGAACGTTTCTCTATTGCGACTTAACTGGAAATATTTACATAAGCATATTCATACAAAAGATGTTATCAAAGAGATAACAATATTAATGCGTTACAAGATTCGAAGTAGTATTATATAATATTACAACAGCCGCATAAATTTACCAGTTTGTCTTCGGCTATTCTGATAAAATTAACCGAATGATAACATTAAAAGAAGAGCAAATTTAATATAAATATAGCTATAAACATATAAGTACGTACTTTCATAACATTTTAATTGGAAAGATAGTCATTAATATTGGAATGTCTGCCCTTTTTGTTGAAACGTTCTGTTATGAATTTTTCAAAACGTTTCTGGAAGTTATTTGACCTATTCGGCAACCTTAATAATCGTATTAAAACAGGACATTTGCATTTGTAAGAAATTAACTGATTTCATCATAATCGTTTTCGTAAATTTTCACAGGATGCGCTTGAATTTGTTTCAGAAATAAGTGGGAGATTCCAGCAGCATTAAGCTCATATGTTTCCAGCAGATCTTCGAAAACCTCGGGGAACTGATTTCTTTGTTCATGTTTGATTTAATCACACTGTTAGAGAATACGGGCTCTGGCATTTGCTGACGGTGCCACGTTTATTGTTCAATGGCATAGTCGAGACATTCTCCAGAAAAACTTCAAAGAAGTTATAGGCTTGTTCCATTGTCTTTGTTCCTAGAAACATCTTTTCTGTGAAGGGAAATCCAGGTATATCATTTTCCACTAACCTGGAAAAATTCTCCAAAGAAACCCATTATGAAACCCCAAATGAACGGTAAACGAGCGAAACGAGCCAAGGAACTCAAACTTCTAGGCCTCTTTATATACGAAACCTTGACTTTGATACCGCACCTGCGAAGCACAAAGGACTAAAGCTTAGCGCATAGAGAATAACCTTAAAAACATGCAAGGTTCTGATAGGGCCTAAGGCGGTATATCTCTCAGAATTATTTACAATACGGTAGTGGAAAAAGTCATTACGTAGAGAGCGGCAACCTGGGCCAGCCCCATGAATACACGTAAAATAAAGATCTTAAGTAGTGCGCAAGGCCTGTTCGCCTTAGCCATTACCAAAGCATATCGCATTACAGCGCCTGCAACTGCCACAGTCCTAGCAGGCTTTATATCTCCACATTAGGGCAGTCATGGAGTCAGCAATGGCAATTGTTACATTGCTTAAAAGACAGGCAACTTACAGAGATCTTCATCTTAATCCAGCCATTTATTAGTATAAGATGTCGCTGTTTAGTGTCCATCTAGTACTATATGGAGCATGTATCTATGTCCATCCAATGATGTTCAATAGCCAAACGTTTTCGAAAAATGCAATTTACTTATATACAGACGATTCCAAACTTGATTGAGGACTTGGACGCAGCGCTGTAATAAAAGGAGACAGTGAAGTTTTGCAAGCATGGAAAGGGTACTTAGGTTCAGGAAATACAGTATTTTAAGCTGAAGCGGCCGTAATTTATTAGCCATCGCAGCAGCGGAAAGATTACATGGGTGCACATTTCACATCTTCACAGAAAGCTTTTTGTTGTTTATGTAATCCGTAATTGCTACACTCCCTCTACTCTGATAACCGACATCCAGAGTTTGCTTAGAGATAGCGAGAGTTGAAGGACTATTCATATCTCCTGGATAAAGGCATATGCTGGATACCAAGGGAATAATGAAGTCAATAAACTCGCCAAAGAAGCAGCAGTGTTCAGCCTGTTCCCTATTTTGCTACCTAGATCTCATCTCAAGAGAGATTGAAGAGTCCGTATATTTTACTAAAAGTAAATCCACTGATCGACTTATCTCGGCACACTTTGTAACAAGATTTATAACGGGTGACTGCCACTTCCCTGTACACGATGCAATCCTTTACTCGAACGCTCTGATATATATATATATATATATAAACGTATTGTAGAACTGGCTTGTAATTAACAGTAAAATCAATGTAAAATGTTTAGCGCTTAGTGTAAAATGTTTACGAACGCTCCCCAAAGAACGCATGTGCAAACAAACATTATTGTAACAATGTATTCTCAGTGTGTAAGCATATAAAACGCACCACGGTAATGTTTAATTTTCAGTGGAGAATGCATTTATGTAAACGTTACAATGTATGAAATATTACACAATTAGTGTGTTGTGTAAAATGTTTAACTATCAGTGTAAAATTCTGAAATTTAGTGTACAATATCAGCAAAAGTTTCTTTAAGCTACAGACGTCGCTCTTACAATCTGCCAGAGATTTTTCTCTTCATACAGTTGAGGATACCGGACGGTACCTGAATAGTCCTTGTAAGCCGCCCGGGTGTTCGGACTCACTCTCACCTGCCACTGGAAATTTAAAAAAAAAGATTTTATGAAGACAGTAGCTTGCTTATATATTCCTTCTGGCATGGTGATTCCAAACAATTCGCATTTTGCCAATTATTTTATTGATAAGTGATAGCACCTTATTATAAGCTTAAAACTTTCTTAATAGAAATGGGAAACTGGAATTCTCGAGTGCATTTATATTCATTTCTATTTGCCACTTAGCTGAATAAACAACATCACGAAGATCTAATACAAATGCAAGCAGAGTAGGTAACATACAGACGTATCAACTAACAGTTTACATTCTACGTGATAAAATTCTATGGGCTTGTTTGCTTTCTATTGTCGGTCTGCGATGCCGGCCACGTTTCTCTGAAGAATCTACGGCTTTTTATGGCTCCTGCGAAGATGCAGTCGGTGCTCATACCAGGCTCCACAATTTGATCCTAAACAAAAGCTGTTGTTTAGTATAAAAATATAAACGTTGAAACCTCCAAAAACATTTACGCTATTGACGACTGTAAGTCAAGGAATAACCATTACGACCAAAGACTGTGTTACCATTAGGTTCCTTTTCTTGTTTCATCTCCTCTGCGATCATGAATTCTGGTTATATGAATGGTTAAAATCATAGCCTTACCCATATTATTCCTATGACCTATTTGTCCCTCTTAAAGCCATCTATCCACAGATTCGAAATACGAAGACTGAACTAGTTTCGACCATTATAAATCTCCCAAATAATAACCTGAAAGTCATTATATGCTTTAACTCATAACTTTGGAAAAGGTTATAAAGATAACTTGAGCATGAGTGTTGAAGAGTTTAAATTATGTCTTCATTTACCAAATTTTATTTCTCTATTTTATTTAATATAGACGTGTTTTCTAAGAGTTCATTCCTAAATTTGCTTTTCATTAAGAGCATTTTTAAAAATTTCCTTTAATTAAATGAAATTAAGTATTGAATAAGTGTAGCCATTTTTCTTTTCAATTCTTCACTTTTATATGAAGATACGAGATGCTTTTTCTCGTTCTTAATTTTTCAGTTAGGGATGGTACTCACAAAAATTCAGCCACATGAAAATGTACATTAATATTCTTTGCCTGAAATAAATTCCAAATTAAATTTTCATTATGCTCAGGTTATAATTTACATGAATACTGAAAGTTTTTGCAAACTAAAATATTTATCTTTATAGTAGATCATTACTTTTATCATGTACCGAAATGAGCTTTAAAGAAATATATTTTTGGTATTAATTGAGTAATAATTAAGTAATAAAATATTTCATATTATTAATTAAAGCATGAAGAAATCTTTCTTGTTGTTCACATCATTTATCCTCTTTCACTAATTTACAGGTGAAACCAGTTAAATTAAGTGGCTAAAATAAGGTAGCCATTATGAAAGACTATTCAAGAGAGTGATGGTATCTATAATTCTGTCAATACAAATTTTTGAGTTCAGTTCTAAGGAAAAAATATAATATGAAACAGTAGAAACAGTTAAGAAGTAAATAAATAGGACATGAAATAAATGTAATTCCAAGAAGTTCATAAAACAGGTCACGAAAGTTTTCTCAGCCTGTCCAAATTTGCATTTTATCCACCATTTTTCCATGGAAATTATATCTTCTGTTGTATCATTTTCACTTAATATATGTTTCATTGAATAAAGAACCGTACATTTACGTGTAAACATTTTAAATTAAGGGACGTATTATTTCATTTTTTTGCGATCATGCCAAAACAATTCACAATCATTCAAAATATGCGACATTTCTGAAGTAGATTTTTATCAAGGTGACTGGAAAGCAGAGAAATATTTTGGCTTACCAAATTCAAATTCGTAAAACTTTTTGAATGATTCTGCATTCGAAATTTTTACAGAAAAATAATATAATCATTTTACAATGTTCTTCTTTCTAAACTCCATCGAATTAATATTTCTTCAGTTTTATTTCTATGTGATCTACATCGCGCTCCATTAGTTATGCATGGAAATACTGCTGTACAGTTGGTACTCCATTAGTTATGCATGGAAATACTGCTGTACAGTTGGTACTCCATTAGTTATGCATGGAAATACTGCTGTCAGTTAGAAGGTTTTTAAATATACACTCACGTTTGTGAAAATTGCAACACCAAGAAGGAAACGTCATAATTGAATACAATTTAATACACAGAGTGGTAGTGGTACAAATAAATGATTAAATGTTCAAAGCAAACAAACAAGAACAAGAGATCAGAATGAGTATTTTGTGTGGCCACCACGCGCCGCAATAAGTGCTGCTACACAACGTGGCATGGAGTCAAACAAAGTTTGAATGTCTGACTGAGGAAGAGCATTCCATATCGTTTGCACGCGTACCCAAAGTTCGTCTGCAGACGCAACAGGACGAGGATCACGAGCAAGACGCCGACCAATGACATCCCACACATGTTCAATTGGCGACATATCCGGGGAACACGCAGGCCAAGAAAGAAGCTGTACCTGCTGCGCTGCAAAGAAGGATTTAACAATCCGAGCAGTATGAGGGCGGGCATTGTCCTGTTGAAATACAGCGCCTGGCAAGCTTTGAAGGAAGGGAACAGCTTCGGGCTGTAGAACTTCACGGATATACCGGTTGCTGTTCAGATTGCCCACAATTCGTAGCAATTGAGATCGTCTATGATATGCTATGGCGCCCCAGACCATAACTCCGGGTGTTCGTCCACTGTGGCGTTCGATAATGCACTCCGGAAGGTGGCGTTCACCGGCATAGCGTCTGACACGAATGCGGCCATCATGGTACCACAAATTAAAGCGGGATTCGTCAGAAAACACGACATGCTGCCAATCAGCACGCCAGTCTCTATGCTGATTGGCCCATTGTAGCCGCAGGCGGCGATGGTCGTGCGTTAGGGGGATCCTGTATAAAGGAGTCCGTGCGCGCAGTCCACACTGCAGCAGACGTCTACGAATTGATGAAGCACACAATGAAACACCTGTAGCTATTGACCACAGTGCTGCCAATTGTCTAGAGGAAGCTGTACGGTCCGTCCGCGCCATGCGGACCAGGTGTCTATCATCGCGAGCTGACGTCACATTTCGGGGTCCACTCCCGGATTTCCGAGTTGTCCGACACTCGTCCGTCCACTGCTTCCAAACGCGCATCACTGTGCTGCTGTTACGCTGCACACGAGAGGCTACTGCACGATACGACAATCCAGCTTCACGAAGGCCGATGATTCTCCCTCGTTCAAACTCTGTAAGTTGTTCAAATCTCTCTCTCTTTCGTCGACGAGGCATAAGTACAGATTGAGTTAACGTTTACCACTAGCAGATAACCACCGATAACCATGCACGCCTCGCTACAACCGTCTATTTATTCGGATCCATCAGCCGTTCAGAGAGCGCTGCTCAGCATACGCATGCGTTACGGATTTGCAATTCTAATAATTTGCATATCATGCGCTACTTTGCATTTCCTGAAAATTTCAGTTCACTCGCGTAAGTCCTTCATGGTGTTGCAATTTTCACAAACGTGAGTGTACTTAGGTATTGTGAAAAGGTCGGATTAACAAATTCAATGAATACTTAAATCTTGTAGACAGACCTAAAAGAGGGTTATCAAAACAGATGGAAGGAGATGTATCAAAAATGCTGAGAGATACAAATTAAAAAAAGTAATAAAAATACAACAGAAAAGCTTCGTTTCAAAAAAAGTAATAAAAATACAACAGAAAACATTATTAGTTCAAGTTTAAAAAAGTAATAAAAATACAACAGAAAACTTTATTAGTTCAAAGAAAAGGAAAGTTTTCTAGTACTGGTGTTTGGGATCCATATGAATTTGCAACTGAACACCGTCATCAAGAATACCGTTGCAATAGTTTGTCTACAAGAACTATAGTGGAGCGTTTTTTATGGTACGATATGACTCAAAAGGAGAAAACATTTTTCATAATACCAACAGTCCAACAGTCATGTGAAATTTCACCGGAAAGAAGGATTGCATCCATAAGATGTTTATGTTCCCTATGATGGTTTATTGAAGGTACGCTTTATCTCAAGCTGTTAATCAAACCATTTACAGAGACATCAGTTCTGCCAGGTAAACAAGTTGAGGCTTTTAATTCTCAAGCGACCTGTTTCAGTTAGTACGCATCTAATGTTATTTATCTGAAAGAAAATGTTAAATCCCCTACTGTAAGAGAGTCTTAATAAATGCTTAATTATAGGAAGTTTCGTACTTATCCACAATCTACGTATTATAGGTCAGTGCAACACGTTTACGCTAACAAACATTTCCATAGTAAACGGGACTTTGAAAATATAAGAAAGGAATATATGGCAATAAAATCATAAGCATCCTTGAAAAATGGGATTGCATTGTATCTGAAAGATGTCTTTAGAGAAAACTGATGATTAATAAATATTCTTAATTATCAAGGGAGTAGAGAAACGCACAAAAGACTTGCGAAGAATAACCTGTACCTGTTCAACCTCGATCTCCCTAGAGTTTCATTAAAATCTACTCCAAGCACAGGGTAGTTGTTTTGCCTAATTTAAAATAAACTTTTATTATATTAAGATTACATACTTTAATTAAAATAAGTTATTAAATACTGTGAATGCTTTTAACCTTCTCACACGCATGTTTGAATGGATAACCTCTGGCTGAAAATGTTATCGATATTTCTCCCCTTTTTAACTATTTTACCGTCCGAAAATCGAGATGAGAAGAATATGTGAGTAATTTAATTTCGAAAGAACGCAGTTACAGTAAGAACGTAACAAATGAAAAGCAGTTTTATATAAGCTACTAATAACTATCACGATATTATTTCTTTAAGACAAATATATATGCAAATAAGTATATATATTAATATTTTCATTACAATATATGATAGATATAAAACCGATAGCTAGAGGCAACCGAGCGAAAGCGTGGCACTAACTCGATGTGTCAGTCTCAATTTCCTTGTAAAGCCTCAAGAGTGAGTTTAGACCGCAATTTCCAAGAGGAGCATCGGCGAGACAAGGAGAAAGAGGGCGAAAAGACTCATATTTTAAAATATCGAACACCTCAGCAGTACATAATGCTACAATGAGCTGGAACGTGAAGTAAGATGAAATCATATGTTTCGAAAGCTTAAGTGCCCGAACGCCTGTCACGTCCAAGAAACTTAACAAAGAATCTGTATAAAATACGTTTCAGATAATAAATGCAAGAGAAAATAAAATGAATGAAATTTTCATACTCAAAAGAAAATACAAATTGAATGCACTAATTATAAATAAAAATAGTCAAAGAAATAGAATTTACCAATAAACTAGCTTTCAGAGGAGAAAACTATCTACAACAAAGGAAAGGGAGAATTATGCGAATGTTTCTTAAATTTTCAGAATTTAGAGCTAAAGAGCTACAATGAAAATACTTGACGAAATATGGCAAGTGTTAAATTACTGTCAGTAATGATTTACTAAGCTGAAAACATTACTGTTATATATCCAAAACTTGGGTAAATTTATTAGTAGAAAATGAATATACTAATATTATACTTTAACATTAAGCTTTAATTCAAACTTTCGTGACTGGAAATATACGTTGCTGGCCAAACTGTTCACATATCATATTGTTCATCATTAAAATTAGTGTGTATATAATGTAGTTGGAAGTTAAACTTATTCGGTTGTTTAGAGACTGCAGTTACAGTAATGGGCTGTTGCTAAATATCATTTAGGTGTACATTGTTCGGGTTTAACAAATATGCAGGCACATAAGTGCAAAGTAAATTTGAAATTTAGAACGCCTGTTAGAGGAATGAAATCCACCGCGTTAGGTTGAAACATCCTAAATTACCACTTTCGGTTTATATTCTTTAAATATGTATACGAGGTTGGATAGCTCACTGGTTGACATAACCTCAAAGTTTATGTGTCAAGCATATGGTTTAAAAAAAAAAAAAAAAAAAAAGGGTGGGAAACGAAAAATCGAAAATTTATTAAAGTATTAATCATGAATGTTTACTAATGTTACATAATAAGCTAAAACTGAATCAGAACGAAAACATAATACAAGATAAAATAATTCACTAATGAATTATTGTGGCTAAATAAACCCATGAATGTGTAAGATCAATTATGACAATAAAACAGAAAAAATACTTGAGAAACGATTACAATGTATTAAACAATATTAAAATATTTCATAGTAAATGATAAAAGCCACTGTCTCTTAAATACAGGAATATACTGGAATCAAAGTCCTGTCCAATAATACGATCAAGTGTTATAACACAAATATTAAATTATTTCTCACAAAGTGTACAAGACAAGGACATTCTATTAAAATGTGATACACCGAAAGAACAGAATTACTCTTACAAGAAACAGGCTTACTCTGAGGTTTTAAAAGGTAATTGTTTGTAACTCGAGAATGACCTTTTGAGGATGAGTTAAAATGAGTGCCTCTCTCCGCTTTCCACTAGCGTCCCAATATTCTGCTCTAGGTTTAATATTTCTCAGCTTGTTATGGAAGTGATTGTCCCACACTACTTACTGCCACTTACACAGGATCTTCTGCTTGATGACAATGTTGATATCTCTGGGATGGGTCAACGCCGACTGGGCAATATAACAGCGGACATCGGTTTGATATCTGCCAACTCATTAACTTTTATCCCTACATGGCTGGGAACCCTTTAGTAAGGAATCCCATACCCACGTAGCAAATTTCAATCACAAAAGATACTCCGACATGGTTACTTTCTTTCGAGCCGTCTGTATGTACTGGAATGTAATCTGCTACATTTGTTGTCTATGCTGAAGGAAGAAATTCCTATATATGTTCTAGTTAATGATTCTTTATTAAGGTCTTGGAAAACATTAAGAAGTTGGATATGTGTAGCCTCCCAAGGTGGAATCTCAGAATGCTTTACTGGGTGGGTATACACATCAGTGCTATGCTTTGTTCTTCAATCAATGGGCGAACGAACCTTTAAAGACAAGGAAGTACACAAGATGGTTGTGCCGAAAATAATGTTTAGCACATCTCATCAAGCAAAAGCAGCTTCTGTGGATGGTCAGGCTGTGACAATATATTGAAATGCTGACGGAGAGACACCTGCTGACGTCTCAACTGGAGTGATGGATAATACAGTCAACATACAGGTTTTGAACAGACGCTGTTTTAAAAACATCAGAACAAATCTGCAGAGCATGATAATGAATAGGATCCATTTTGGGTAAACCTCAAGACCGTACTACCGTACTATGTATACGAAGAATACTGAAAGGCAACATTTCAACAAGGTGCATTTCGGTGCAGACATTTTAACATGATATTTCTACTTTGTAATTATCCCATTAGTTGCCGAATGGTTAAGACATCTGAATAACTGCAGCCTGACCCTGGCTCGATTCCACGAAAGCGGACTGGTTCGTTGATTAGTTTTTATGGTTTCGGTTTGGCTGCATAATTAGTTTTAGCAGCTTCTTGATCGCATGTGCAATGCATTGTTTTTCCTCATTTGTATTAAAATAGTCTTTGTTATTAGATTCTCAAGAAAAACTGTAATATATTGTTAACTCAAATGAGTAAATTTCTAAATATTACCTGTTGCGTGGGAAAGATATCTAAATGAACAATTTGTATAAAGCAAACGCATGTAAAATTAGTATAAATATTTATTTGAGTATCTGAGATATTTAAAGAAGCATAGTTTCCCAGCTGAAAAATTTAAACAAAATTGAAGCGTTTCTCTTGTATATGTTATAAATAATTTAATAATCACAGAGTTTCACTAAAAGAAGTAGAAAAAACTGCTTACATATTAATTTTGAAATTCATATGAATTTATAAATTAGTTCCTATTTGGTAATGAGTTAATATATTCACATTCAAATCTTATTGAACAATTTGCTGTAACTGGCTAGCTGAACTTACACTGAGCCATGTTTTTCATACTATATCAAAACCCTAATGCTGTTTCAGAAATATTCTATCTTTCTTAAATAACCTGATTTTCATCATATGCTTTTATTAAACAAAATGCACAAAAAGAAATTCTCTAAATTAAATGATCAAGTCACTTTTAAGGTAATTAGCTGTGTTAATACTACGCGAAGTTTGACGAACTTAATTCTGCAGCGACCCTTGCGGCGAAATTAAAGTAATCTGAGACTCCGTATATAACATTGCAGATTTATTTCTCAATATGAATTGTCTCTAATTAGAAACCAGAAGTATTTATTACAAATCCAAACTGTTCTCAAGTTGTTGAACTTTCTTAAAGGGTTAAAAATGGCTTATGCCATCAGTAGAGAACATTGATGACGAAAATTACGGCATGGTGAAATTATTCAGCAATTCTTCTATTCTGCTTTCTTATTCTACTGTTGTTGAAGGGATATATTAATAAATCTTACACTAAATATTAAACATATGCTTACGGCAGTTTTGTTCAAGACATTCTGGTTACTCATAAATTATATCCACGATGAATTATTGTGCACGTATAGCCACACTTGTTATTTTGCGATTATATATCTTGTTACACTGAGGTCCATGCAAGCCTTTTAACAGTTCAGTTTCCTAACTTTATTCTGATTTTAATTACTATCTTACACTTTATGTTATTAAATTTTTTTCATACCAATAGCTGCATAAATCGCGTAAAGCCTTCAGAAGAATACAAACTGAGCTTAAAAGGAGATGATGCGCTGCTTTTAAGCAATGCCATAATTAGTAGTGTGAATAAATTCCTAGTCCATCATTTTTTTCAGTTGTTGTTGAGTGCAGTTACTTGTTAAAAAACAGCAATAATTTCTTATCGATATGCAACCATTACGATGAATGAGATTTGTAAAACTCTGTGTCAAATTGTATCTACTGAGAATTAAAGTAATTTATCAGTTCTTCAAAAAAAAATAAATAAATAGCCGAAAGAATGTTAACTTGAGCATGATTGCTCACTTTATCAAGATCGGTTTGGTTTATATAATTACGACAAAGCACTCGAGAGCTATCTGTCTGAGGGAAGGGATGCCTTCGTGGATGACCTTCTCAGGGGAACGGTCTCGTGCACTCGTTACAAATGGGGAAAGCCACAAAAATATCCATGCAGCCATTGATTATTTACAAGATAATGAAACGTGTTTAACAATTACATCATCCCTTCGACGTAGGAACAGGAAAGTATCTGTAACGGGTCTTATTATTTGATTTTGAGAGGCTTTTAAAGTATATTTAGTATTCAAAATATGAAACATTGTTCGCTGATTGAATTCCGGACAAAAGAATACCACCAAAAAATATTGATTAATGCAAGATTGCGGTCTATTATTATATAATATTTTGCTCCCTCTTTCTTAAAAACGGAGGCGAACGTATGTGGATGATGATTCCAGAGTATGCTGCAACGTGGATAAGATAACTAGAAAAATGTTTCCTATAATACAGAATTGTTTGAGGGAAAATAGATTTGGGACAATTTCCCATATTACTAAGGAACTAAGTATTGGGTCAGTTGGAAATGTTCTTCGTAGAAATATAAAGATATCAAAAGTCTGCCCCAATTAGCAGCCAGAATATTATTACCAGAAATGAAGAAACGTCAAGCTGAATGTTTCCGAGAACTACTCTCTACCATAATTATCTATAAATGTGTTTATTTACGGGTATTGAAAGAAGAAGAAGCATACCTTTTCTGCTGGGATTAAATAAGAAAAAGGCAGCATGATGCGGAAACGCGTTTCGATATGTCCCAATTGTTTATGTCCGAAACATTTGCTAACAAGAGTTTGTGCACCAATTCTTAGGATAGAAATTATCATTGCTTATTGATCGCATATCATATAATAAATACGAAGATATTAGGCGTTTATTATAATTTGCATTTGACGCAATTACCATGAAAGGAAGTCACTCTGCCAAAAGCTGTAGAAAAAACTTTACACTTGCACGGCAAAGATCCAGTACACAAGGCCTATGTTTTCAAATTATTATCAATGGGGATTTCAATTCTTCCTTTATTCATTATATTAGCCAAATCTATAACTTCCTTTTCATTTCAAAAGCGTAAGCGTTTCACACGACAGCAAATTACTAATTTAAAATTTAAATTAAGCCGAAATAAATTAAATGATATGTTATGTACAGGGTGTCTCAATATCACGTTTCAGAGCATCTAACAAAGGAAGAGTGCACCTCAGTGATTTGGAATTCTCCAGCAACGGAAACACCGACTGCCTGCGCTACAGTTCACGTACTGAAACTTCGAGTTCCCTGTAGCTGATGTAACACTATTCTTTGATGTCCGGAGTTCGTGCTGATCGTGCCCGATTCGACCTCATGGCAGCCAATTGAACCTCTTTGTTACAAAGAATTTATGGTTGGGTGTAGACCTCCTAGTATATCGTTTCACGTACGAACACTGTGCAACTGCTCCACTATAATTTGAAACCCTATATGCCAAATGTATATAAACTAACTCCGCTTTCTTATAAACAGTTATTCATCCTATTAACTCTGCGTCCTTGTGCGAAATGACGATTCCTTACAAGAACTCTGGGAACTTTCACACAACGCCATCTACCGCGTCAGAAAAGCATTTCGAACGTGCATTGCTATATGATTCCGAGTATTTAGTATGCATCGTATATTTCCTAGAAATTCTGAGGCCTGGTACTAAGACACCTTGTATTAACGTTTCCATTTTCCCACGCAGAAGATACTCTATTTTGTATAACTGCGTTTTTCAAAGTAATTTTAAGGGGGGCTGAGATTTAGATTATGGCAAAGCATTCGAAGATTACCTACTTCAAAGAAGGAATGTCTTTGTAAACGGCTTTTTTTAAAGGATACTTACTGGCTCGTATTAATGTTAAGCATTAGGAAAACAAAGGACGCACTCTTCAGCCAACCCATTTACGGAGATTTGAGTCCGTGTCGAAATGATAGAGTTCAGCTATCTTACCGGCCACTGGTGAACCTTTTTCTCATAGAAATTATAGAATCGACATCTGAATATCACCATCTTCCGGAAACCAATACAGAACAAAAAGTAAAATCATATGACAGCAGATTTGGGCAAATCGAATTAGTGAGACGTAAGGATTATACCATCTATTTGTTTCTGCATATCATTATTGCGACCTAAAAGGGAAATCTATAGAAATTCAATGATTTTCTGGAAAGTCGCTTTATTTCCTTGTGACTATATTTTCAGACAGTAGCGTTTCTTTTTTTTTGCTTACATTTAGGCTGCGTCAAATCTAAAATCGAAGAAAAGATTGCATCTGTTGTGATCTAACAGAGAAACAGAAAATATACAGGCGACTGCACGCCATAGTTAAATATTTTTAAGGAAAGTGATGCGTCACATATAATACATGACACGTGCATTGAAACTTCTGGCAAATAACACATGAAAGCTTAATTAAAATCATTCCAATTCAGTCATCATAAAAGACGTTTTTAACTTGAAAGTTATAAAATTCTTTAAGGAATGATTTTACCTTTGAATGTGACATTTTTTCAAATGACTTAAGATAATTCAAGTCGTTCGTATTATTTAATTACCACTCTGCGAATTGGGAAAAATTTGAAAAATCAGTATTACTCTTATACGATGCCTTATTCTACATCCAGTAATGCATTCATTCTATGTTAGAAACTGTACTATAGTACTATTTCATTCTAAGTACATAAAGTACAAATAAAACTTCTAAATTTTAAAATTGTTGTACAACCATCTTTATTAATGTGTAGGGATTTATATTTATTTTAAATAACCAGTTAAATTTAATTTCAAGCTCTTTCCTATAAGCCTTCATTCCGCTAAATATCAATGCCAGAATATTTAAATTTGGTAGCGCGTGTAAGGAATGCAAATTCTACCTGTGGGAGAAAAAGTTTAAATATCGAGTTCTAGAAGGGAAAGGGAGTCTGGGAAACCTCTGTGCGTATTGCAACGCAAGTTTCGGCTTAGCATTTATTGCTGGTTAGACGTGGCTGAACAGTTTTATTTTGCTGCCACTAAACTCATCTACGCACTGTAGGATACACGATTGCCTGAGCCCTATAGTTTAATTCTACTACTTGCTAATATCTTCAATTTTTGAGTTTGATTCTACTGTTTCAGTTACCGCCCTAGCAGAGGCGTAGTGTGTTAACGTCGAGTTGACGTATTGTAAATACACTCACTTCCAAAAGTTAAGCACGGAGAGGAAATACTAATTTCCGGAAGCCAATCAGAATTGAAGAGGATGCAATTCGAAGAGGTAAATGGAAGTATGCAAAGATGTTAGGTAACAGCCAATCGCGCTTTCATGTCAAGAAATATCCAAAAAAGGCAGTCCTATAAAAATCCAGCTTTATGAAGGGTTACAGAAGTTGATTGTAAATGCTGATAGAAGGTCGTATAGATAGAAGTTTCGTATAGTTTGTTTTCAAGACATATGTGTTTCTATGACTTCCAGAAGACGAATGGAAGTTTCTGAGCACTGACGTGCTGTCGGGCGCATTGAAGCAGGGCAGTCGATCACAGATGTTTCTGTTTTCTTCGGCGTTCATCATTCTGCAATTTCACGTTTATGAAAACAATTCCAAACCACACAGACAGTTGTCCGAAGGCCCGTAGCCGGTCGCCCAAGGATTACAACCCCCGCGGAAGATCGATATATTGCTATTGTAGCCAAGCGGAATCGCAAGACCTCCACACGTGTGATATCTATGGTTGCAGTGTCCATTGGTAATTCGATATCTGCAGCTACTGTACGCTGAAGATTACATATGAGTGGACTGTACGGCCGGGTATCTTAAGTTTGTGTTCCTCTATCCGTCCAATCAAGAGGAGCACGATTACAGTGGTGCCGGGAATATGTCAATTGGAAGTCTCACTGGGGCAATGTCATGTTTACTGATGAGTCAAGATTTGCCCCGGAGCCAGATGACAAGCGTATAAGGATATGGCGTGAATAACGAACACGCAGTCAGTCCCAAAATATCACCGAACATCACGTGGCGGAAGCATTATGGTGTGGGCAGGGATTTCATTAGGATACTATTCGATTCAAATTCTGACTTCGTTTAATATCCAATTTATTTCACTTCACAAACATAGAGAGATTAAAGAGGCTATTTACATACAGAGTTTAACATAATGATCTAATGAACCGTACATCACGAAGATGAATAACATTTAATAACTTACGTATCGTATCTTAAATGCTGCGAAGATAGAACGGGAATTCCCCAATCGCCTAATTCCAAAACAGACCTGGTTGCCAGATTCATAGATCGAAATTATGAAAATTAAATATTAGCAAACAGGAAATAGTAAACTTCATAGGAGTGGCAACATCCTCCCACCTTTTGTATTGCAGGCAAATTTACCTTAAAGCAATACAAAACGAAATAATACACATATATAGCAGATATAAATTGTAATACATGAAATGAAGTTGAACTAAGAATTATAAACATGTGAAATGAAATTAAAAAACAATAAATATATAAACTGGCATTATAGTTATTATGTAATAGGAAAAAAAAACAATAAATATATAAACTGCCATTATTTTTATTGAGTACTAGGGAAAACGTCTATAATTGTCCATAAGTTTTTGCGTATCACCGTTTCTACTCGGCGACCACTTCGAGTTACCCTTGTTTTTTTAGGAACTTTTTTATAACATGACTCTGTCTCTGGTGCAGTCTCGGTTTTCTGAGACATTTTTATGAAGTTGTCGGCAGAAGTAAGCTCCAAAGGGAAGATTCGTTGAAGGGGTCGTATGATTTCACCATTGGCTACTCGCAGTTTCGCAACACGTTCAATATTGTCTTTGCCAGGAAACAGTTCAATTACCTGTGCTAAAGGCCAATTTATCCTATTTGGGTTCTTTGACTCCACTAGGACAATTT
>KK119093.1:742740-756815 GCA_000611955.2 Stegodyphus mimosarum | reverse complement strand
GACGGTCACAGAATATACAACTAATTTTTCTTCCAGATGTGTTCGAAATTAGAGTAGCAGCAGTAGGTTCATCTCGTTGAACTGGTTTTTGGAATTCCTTTCGTTTCGTACCACTTCCGAACGCATTTTCTGCTAAAACCCGATGCTCTTCACCCTCTACTTCATGACGTAAGAAAGACATCAAATTTTCCAGAATCTTCTCCTTTGCCTCGACTTCTCTGTTGAGTCTATATCTGTCCCAAGCGTTTAGAATTGCTGTCGGAAGACATGATTCCACAACAGGATACAGCATTGCTGCGTAATTCGATGTTGTCACACCCAATGTCTCTAACGCTCGTAGATAGGAACCAAGTTTATCGTATAAATCAGCTAACTTGATGACTGATTTGTTATTTACTAATGCCAAAAGATCTCGAATGTAAACTTCAATCAATAAGTCCTTTCTGCCAAATCGGGACTTTAAATGCTCAATAACTTTCGCGTAGTTATCCTTAGAAGGTGGGTAACTTTCCGCTATATCGCGTGCTTTAGTTTTTGGTTTTAACGAAGAAAGCAGATACTGAAATTTATCTTCTTCTCTTAAATTTTCATCTTCATGAACTCGAGAAAACTGACCCCAAAATGCAACCCATGATCTAGGCATAAGATCATACTCCTTAAGACGTAATTTGGGAAGTTTTAAGTTATCAGATGCAACCTTATTAGAAATTACAGATTTACTTTCATTATATTGATTATAATTCTTCTCGTATATAACTCGTACTTCAGTAAATTTATCTCTGTAAGATTCCATTGCATCATACTCTTCATCCGTAAAACTAATTAATTTTTTAATTTCTTCATCTACTTTAAATAAACGCTCTGCTTTCTCAACAACTTTGCAAAACTGTACGTGAATGTCCTTATCAACATCAATTTTACGATGAATATCATTAAACGTATTCGCCGCTGTGGTAAAGAGACGGCGTAAATTAGTTCTTTCACCTCGTAACTTAGTTTCCAGTTTTGCTTGCTCAGCCTCAGTCTGTGTTTTTTCTGAAGTCATGTTTTACTTACACGTATATCAAACGTATTTCTTAAACGTATATAACGTATTTCGAATGTAAACGTACTTCTTAAACGTATGTAACTATTACATGAACATAAAAAACTCTTCACGAAACAAACTTTTATAAATAACTCAGAAGCAATCAAAAGTTAAATAAATTCAGAAATTAACTTGTTTACCTTCATTAAAGTAACTTGAATTTAGCCACTTCTGATTTCTCAGTGCAGAGTACAGTTCTGTCGTTCGGACGCCACTTGTATTCGATTCAAATTCTGACTTCGTTTAATATCCAATTTATTTCACTTCACAAACATAGAGAGATTAAAGAGGCTATTTACATACAGAGGTTAACATAATGATCTAATGATCCGTACATCACGAAGATGAATAACATTTAATAACTTACGTATCGTATCTTAAATGCTGCGAAGATAGAACGGGAATTCCCCGATCGCCTAATTCCAGAACAGACCTGGTTGCCAGATTCATAGATCGAAATTATGAAAATTAAATATTAGCAAACAGGAAATAGTAAACTTCATAGGAGTGGCAACAGATACCGCACCGACCTGCACATCTTTAAACGTGGTTCTTTGACGGCTGTCCGGTAACGAGATGAAGTCCTAGAATCCATTGTGAGATTGTACTCTGCAGCAATTGGCCTTACTTTTGTTTTAATGGACAATAACGCACGTCCCCATAGAGCTGACATCGTCGATGACTACCTGGAGAGTGAAGGGATTGCGCTTATGGCGTGGCCAGCATATTCTCCCGACCTTAATCCCATTGAAAATCTTTGGGATGCTCTCGGCCGTACTGTATCTTCACGTCTCCCACCTCCAGCCACTGTTATTGAGCTGAAACTGCTCTACAAGAAGAATGGGGATTGCGTAATTCTGCAGTGGTTGGCCACCTAATTGAAAGCATGGTCATAAGGTGTAAACTTTGTATACAGATGAGGGGTGATCACATACCCTATTAATGTCCTTTTTTTCCATTTTATGCTGTTTATTTTCACTTTATACATAATTCTGTTTAAGTCTCCAGTATGTCGTTATCTGATTAGTTCCAAAAATTTTATGTTGTTTTCATTTCTGTATATAATTATTGATTTTGTTTTATGCATAAATATATATGCTACTTTCCTGCCGAATTTTGTGTTAATCAAAGCAGTATTTTCTGATTTTTTTTTAATTTCACATCTTCGTACTTAACTTTTGGAAGTCAGTGTAATTTAAAAAGTTTAATAAAGGGTAGTTTTAACCCTTCTTCCGTGCAGTCACTATTCTCCAGATTTCACACAAAAGATAGACAGTAGATCTCTACAAATGAAAGGAAAACAAAACAATTCGTATGAAATTAGATTTCGTATATTCTGCATATAAGCATTATTTTACTGAATGTAATATGTGCCTGTTCTTTTTTTAACCTTCTCAAACATGTAATTTAAGTTATTCGTTTTATTAGCTTTCGTAATTTGCATTTCAATGCTAGGAATATTTTCTGATTTCATTATGCAATCTAAATTTAAACTGCTCTAAACAGATATGTAATTTCAAATAAATACTCGCTATTTAATTATAAATCAATATTTTTACCTCGTTCCGCCTATATTTTCAGGGAATATTTTCTCAGAAAAACGGTTCTTATCTACGTTGCAATGAAGCACAATAGAAAATAACCAGGTAACTACCTCTTTCGACAGGATTCGAACCTGGTTAACAGCTGCAGCTGTTCTCCGCTCGTCTACTGATGAGCAAACATTAAATGAGAACGATGATCAATATTTTTTCCCAGTCTGGAAAGTTTTGAGCATGTTACGCTCTTTCTGTTTAACGTTTCTCTCCGTGTTTTCGTTTTCAATTGGTTCGTTTCTTTCTGCTTTCGCTCTAACACATTAGGAACATCTTTTAAAACTTTCACGCCGACTGTCACGCATACGTGCCAGCAAGAAACGAACTCATTTCGCGGCCGGCACGCTGGCGTACCAGAGCGTTTTCTCTTTCACCCCCGGTTGTCAGATGTTTGTGCCAGTGCCCTGGAATGTTATAAAAATCCCTAGATGGCGTCCTGCCGCCTTTACTTTTAAGCTGAATATAGTTTTAGGTTTCGTGATTTTCATTTTGATCACATTCTGAGTAATGTTGGTATCAGCTGTTGCGGAGGGGGAGAGAAAGCGTAATGCAAACAAACTCGTCTCTGTACTCGCCACGTGGTACAAACATTCGCATTTCTGATATTCCTTCGAATAATTTTTAAAAATTTTGTTCCCTCTACTTTAGGGCTACTGTGCGGAATTCTTCTACGCATTCTCCTAATTCTTCGTGTTGCTTTCGGATATGCTTCGCGTTCTTCCTTTTTTATTTTGGAAAGCCTAGACTCCAGTTTATTATGGTGAGAAGGTGTTATTTATCAGAGGAATAATACTCTCGCATAGTAAGTGAGCCAGTTAATGACTTGGATGATAGTGATAATTCATTTTCTAAAGAGATATTTCTAGTGATTCTGATACGGGCATTTGTCAGAGATTGAACTCTCTGAGTGCCTGCCTTCCATTTCCCCCGTGAAAGAGTTTGCTACTTCTTGTAAATAGTCTTTTTTGTATTTCTAAAATTAATTTTGAAGTTTATTAATGTCTTTTGTCAATTGAAACTTCGAACAATTTGAATAGCTCATCCTACAAATATTTTTAAAGTAAGCAGTTTTTTAATATATTTTCATGTAAATTTGAAAAAGAAAGATTATTAAATGCTAATTTTAACGTATATGATAGCTTAAATAATAATCTAAAATTGTACCAAAATTATGACGTTGCGACTTAAACTTTTTAAGGATCTTTTTTTTTTTTTTTTTTTTTTTTTTTGCCTAGGCTTAGCGATGCCTAGGCTTAGCTCCGTCCAGTGGGAGCATTCTTTTTGACTCTCCTCCCTCTTGAAGGAGCGTCTTAAGTAAAGGGTAAGTCTCGAAAGGGTTAAGTGAAGTTGCGTTTTATGCACAACTTATTACCACAGATAAGAAATTTTATAGCTGCTTTTGCTTTATCTTTAACAAATAATTATTATTGTGAAAGAGTAAACACACGCGTGCATTAAATAACCTTTATAATCGCTACCCTTTATTTTTTTTATTATTTTTAAGGGAAAACATAATATTATACTCAGTGTTTTAATTCTATAAACAGATTTGATAAATTATCATGATACTATGATTCATAATACTGTAAATTTAATTTATTATACTACCTTAAGATAGGCTAATATTTAGCAACCTATTTCAGAATGCTTTTTAGCTAATTCTGCGTCTTCGTAACATTTTATAATTTGTAGAGTCAGTAGGATTTATTTGCCCTCGCCGGCTTTCGAATCACGGACTTTTCGAATAACCGCCGAGCGTGTTGACAACTATACCACAAAGGCAAGCAAAGAAGACTGGAGAACATAAATTAAATACAAATATAAATAAATTTACTTTATTAGAACATGCCAATTTATAAACAACTTATTGGAGCATGTCATTTCATAAAAAAATCAAAATATTCTAACGTCAGTCATTTTTTTATGATTGCGCATGCGATGATATATGGAAAAAAATATTTTAGATGTCGATTTCAAAACAGATGCAGGCTGAGAGATTTCTAAAAGTTATAAAACGTATTATAGATATTTAATATAACTTGAGATTCTTCATGGTATCAGTTGAATTAAATTTAACAGTCTATCCAATATACCCATTGATATATTTATAAATATTTTATATTTTGTTTTTTCAGAACTGAGTGGTGTTGTATTAGTAAAGAATTACTCGTAGAAGCCATGCGTGAAGTAAATGTTTTAGAAAAACGTGTTGAGTTGCACTTTAGCTTTGATTCTTAAAGCTACAAATTCGTTTACGAAATTATATAATGGAACAACTTAAGGTCAGAAATTGAGTGAAACATGGGGATACATCGGCATGCCTCTTGTTTAATATTGTATTCGAAAAAGTTATTAGAGATTTTATGATCAGTACAAGAGGCAATATTTTTAATAAGGCTATTCAATTACTGGCTTACGCACAATGTTTTACATTGTTTCCCGCACTGTTCTTCTCCTTAAACAACGTGCATAGCATAGGAAAAAAGTGCAAAACGATTTAATGTATCAGTTAACAAAAATAAAACTAAATGTATACCTTGTTTAAAATCTGACTTACCACTAAGTCATTTAGAAATTACAGTTTCACTTTGTAAGGTTCTACTGTCTACCTGATCAGTAGAATTAGGAGAAATATTGATTTCACAGAAGAAGGGTTAAAAAGGACCCTTTATTAAACTCTTTAAATTAGTTACAATCCGTTAACTGACGCTAACATACTACGCCTTTGCTTGAGCGGTAACTGAAACAGTAGAATCAAATTCAAAATTGGAGATATTCAAGGTAGTAGAATTAAACTGCAGGGCTCATACAATCCTGTATCCTACAGCGCTTAGATGAGCCTAGTGACAGCAAGAAAATAGCTACTAAGCCACGTCTAACCAGCAATAACTGCTAAGCGGAAGCTTGCGTATAAGCAAGCATAGAGATTTTCCATTACTGGAACGTCGATATTTAAACTTTTTCTCCCACTGGTAGAATTTGCATTTCTTTTGTGCGCTGCTTATCTGATAGAGGAGATGAATTGTAAAAATGACGTAACTTTCTGAAATACGTAAAAGAATCTCTTCTGCAAATGGATATTTCATGGCCTGAAGAGCTATTTAAAATCCACTTTTCTTAAGTTAATAACTAAATTACTTCTTTCCATGTTTTTTATATGATCTATCCTGGCTTATGCGTCGGGAGCTTGGACTCTGATTTTGCGTAATGAGTAAGCCTTGGGGGTTTTTGAGAGAAGGATTTTGCGTTGCATGCTTGGTAGGGTCCGTGTGAATGGATTGCGGACAAGATGATCTAATTTAGAGCTATACAAGATCTATAGAGAACCTGATGTAATAAAATTCTTCAAACTACAAAGACTTAAATGGACTGATCATTTGGCCAGAATGCATAAAAATCGATGTTGTAAGAAAATCTTTCTGCAAAGTCCATGGGAAACAGACCCCAAGGTAGACCCCCGGTGAGATGGATCAATTGTGTTGAAAATGATTTAAACACTCTAAAGTCTAAAAACTCGAAAACGCTAGCTAAAAGCAGAGATGTCTGGAGAAGGCCAGGGCCCACCGTGGGCTGTCGAGCCAATAAAGAAGAAGATATGTACAAACGAATTCCAGAGGAAGTCTAGCATTACCCATGCGTAACATATGTACGCAGTAGTTTCCTTACAAATTTATGCCTTGCATATTTATTCTTTTCTAAGAAAGACAACATCTAATCATTCTGTAGTAATAAATTACGCTACCTTACCCTCTGAAATAACTTAACTGTAGACATGCCAGTTGTAAGTAGACCTACAAGTTGCGGTTAAAATTATAACATTGCGGAAACGATTTTTAGTGGCGTCAATTATATAAGAATAATATGAAGTTTATTTGTTAGTATAGACCTAGATTGAAACATATTTGCTATCCAGGTCTGATGTTATAATTAATAAAAATACTGTTCGGTTTTTTATTTCCATAATATTCCTTAGAAATATATAAACTACGAGTGCATGTATATAAACTCGTATTATTCAGACGGATGTTTTTAAGTATTTGTTTTCTTACATCGCATTTATATTGTCTTTATTCATGTAAATTACTTATGTCTATAACAATGGGAATTTCTAAGATTTTGATTATTTGTAAGTCAATACTATACCCTCATATTTCATGTAAACTTTCACTTTAAAGTGGTCGTAGTTTCAGCAGACTCTCCTCAATTTATTCAGGTTTATGAATTTAAAGATACTTTTAAAATAGTTGCATGAAAGATACTTGGATTTTGTGCGTAAATCATAAAAATAAGTATAAGAAAATAACATACTTCAATTGCCAAAATTTTGAATAAGAAATAGATTCAAATGTTTAAGTCATGGGCTTAACTGTTAAAAATGCATATGCATCGTAATTTTTATTTTTTTTTTGTTCCTGCAGAAATAGTTTTACATTCTTAGATCCAATACAAAAGTTTATTTTGTAAGAAAAGTAGCAAATTTTATCTCCTTATGTCTCGTTAATAACTTTTATTTTCAATTTTTCTCTTTACGGTGGTTAAGTAATTGCGGTAGTCAAGGAAAAGTAACACTGAAGTTTCTTTCTCATCGTATAAATAAACGGATTCCGTCAATTTATTCCTATGCATCACTGCACAGCTTTCGTGCTTATGCAGTATCTTTTCCATGGCTGGTATTTCTCTCTTGAAAATTTAGTGCGCATTTTTATTCTTTCTCCAGACATTCTCGATCGTCATTTTTTCCAGCTTAGATTCAACTTTACTTTTGCCGCAAATACCGAAAAATGTCACGTTTCGCTTCCTTTGTATAATACCACATGTCATGCATTTTAACAATCTGCTGAAGAGTTTAGAAAATGTATTCGTTAAGTTTTTTTCGTCCCTTCAATTTTGGGAATACTGAACAGCTGATAAGTAACGATGTAGCAATAAAAATAATTTACTACGACAATTATTCGTAATTTACTAACACGCACTTCAAATAAATGTGTAAATGTGCATATATCTTTGCATATTTTAAAACTGAATCTAGAAGTTATAAATAATTTACTGTTAACGAAAACAGCCTGATATGCTTTCATGTTATCAAAGAATGTTTTCATATTTTTTAAAATTAACAACCTAAAATCAGAAACACAAAATACATTTGTGTGGTGAAGTGCACTGTTCAGAAAGTAATTTAAAGAAGCTTAAATTTAAAAAAACGTGCATTTTCATACACAGATGCTCTATTTAATGGTTCCTGTAATGGCAGTATCATTGTTGCTACATACTCATTTATTTGTATCTGTAAATACGGCCAACTAACATTAATTCAAAATTTTGGTTAATACATACAAATACTGAAATTCTGAAAAGGCGAAATTTTAATGAATTTCACTAATGTGCTTTAAGTTTTGCTTGGCATTCAATAAATAAGGAGACAGAAGAAAAAAACATGTATTTGTTACTGGAGCGCATTAGTTAAAAATTACTATCCCCTCAGTGTTTTCACTGATCCCCTATGCATACCAGGAATTGATGAAATTTTATTCTGTCTAATAAGGATATAATGCCATGTATTAACTAAGAAAATCTCACATTTCTTAAGTAAGAGTATAAAAAAGAGTTTAAGTGTTAAATGGATTATTCTAGAGGAGCTAGACAGCATACCACTGCAACACTCGAAGAGTATCAATCCGCGGAGGAGGAGACATATTACCAGCTGTAGATCTTTTAGCCATTATAAAGTGTTAGGTTAGGTTATTCAATTATGCCAAAGCACACGAGGGCTATCTGCCTAAGGGGAGTGATGCCTTCGTGGAGGACTTTCTAAGGGAAACTGACTCGTATACACGTTACACATGGGGAAAACCACGAAAGCGCCCATGCAGCCAGCCCGTTCGCGGGATTCGAACCTCGGACCGAACTACCAGGGTTCAGCGTCTTTACCGCTCGGCCGCTGGTGGGCCCCATTATAATGTGTTATCAGGCGCATCACGAGTAGCTAGATCTACAGCACACCCAAAAAATTATACAGCCGTTTATAGTGATTCGACGCAAAATGCCATTTCGAGACTAATTGGGGTAACGCTTCTTTGGGCTAATAAAACAATATATTTTACAAAAGTACAGAAAAACAACAATGCAGCAAAAAGGACTGAGATATTTACAAATGTTTAACAATATATACACTACATCGTTCTAATGTAAAAAGGAGTCTTTTCTTTTCCAAATCTTTCAAATCAGCTTATTCTTAGGTTCCCTAAAAAGTTTAAAATATTTTTTTTTACTAATTTCGTGCTCCGCTTTTAGAAACTACACCGAAATGGAGGAATGCACCGTAGAGGTGTTCTTAAGAAAAACTGGCTCGTATCCACGTCAGACATCAGGAAAACCACGAAAATGCCCTTGCAGCCAGCCCGCTTGCCAGGACTCGAACCTCAGACTGAACAAGCAGTGTTCAGGGATTCTTACTGCTCGGCCGCTGGTGGGCCTAAAGTTTAAAATACTACCAGACGTTTTTCTATTTTTTTTCGGTGTTTTCCTAGTTCATCATATGAATGCGCAATTTTCTTAGAAAGATGACTTACATAACTTTTTTGGCCTTGTTATTTTATTAATCTTTTGTCTTTTTAACTTTATTTATTAAACTTCACTTTGCACTTACACCATATACAATTCAACAGCAGAATTACAAAATATTTAAATGCAGCATATGTTTATAATATCTAATACAGTGTTACTGGTTGCAGTAAAGATTTTTATCTACGCTATATTTTTTCATTCAAAATATTATACAACGATAAGTTTGGTGGGAACATCTTTTCATTTGTGCTGGCACAGATTTTTTATATTCTGTATAATACTTCTTTAAATGTATTTTGGATATATGGAGATAGTATTCGCTGACAACATTCTTTTATTGTAAAAGTGATATGGACACAAATGTGAGTCCAACTAAAATGTTAGAACTGAGACTAATAGCAACTGTGGCTTTAAGAAAGATCCTAACTATTTTCAGTTTAACCTAACGAACAGTTTTTATCAATTTATTCTTCATATCGCGTAACGACCAACTAGTAGCAATTCGAAATCAGTTTACGCTATGACCGTCTTAAACATCTTTCAAACATTTTTTAAAATGTCTAAAATTAATATGTCGAAATAATGAATTATTGATGTGTCATTTTCATGACTAATGTATGCATTTATATTAGTACTAGAGGAAGTATCCGATGCCAGTTAACTTAGATTGATTGCAATGTATCTAACAACAGAGAGAACGATACTCTTGAATGCTTCTCTACTGACGATGCAAAAAATATAATTCATAGCCATACATGTTTCAGTCTGATGTGATATGGAACCCTCATAAAAAATTTCCTCTCGTTGTATCAGCAGCAATGACACGCAGTTTTTAATGATTTTCGTACCTCTAATCAAATGGTCGTAAAAGCTCAAGTTCCATCCAATATTCCACCTATATGTAATTTAAGTCGATTAAATCTGGCAAAAAATTGATCATAACTGATCAGAAATCAATAACGCGAACAAACAGAAATTCTTCTTTATATATAGAGAGAGATTTTGTAAAAATTACAAATTTTCATTAACAAATTGTACGATTTGAAAGCGAGCAATAGCAACACTTTTCGAAATAAAGCATTTTTTATCTCCAACACTCCAGACTGTTGGCATTCGGTAAATGAGCGCGAAAATTACTGTTTTCAGAGTTTTTAATTAATATTTCGCCTGATTAAAGTCGTACGAAGCAGGAAACAGTTCGAAATGGCTTCCCAAGAATTTGTGGAACCGGGAATAATGTAATTAATATTTAATGCTATTTATTGTAAAACTTAGAAACGTTTTATTAACAAACTTTAGGATTTGAAAGCGAGCAGTGGCAACACTTCTCGAAATATAGCAGACTTTTATATCCAGCTTGTAAGACTGGTACCACTCGGAAAAATTAGGGCGAAAATTATCACTTTTCCGAGCTTTTAATTAATATCTCTGATTTTAGCTAATTTTTTTGGAAAAAAGTGGTGTCGATCTTTCCAAGACCCAAAACGAAATGTAGAAAATTTGGTGACGATAACTGTAGTAGTGACTGAGTTAATTGCGAACAAACACACAAGCAGATATTATTCTTTATATATATAGTAGATAGATAGATTTGAATGTAAAATGTGAACAAAAATCGGTTTTAACTTTTTATGTAATTTTTCAGTAAATCACGTTTAAAGCTAATTTTACGGAGTATTATCGGTAATCCGAATTCAGGATTTCAATAAACTGAATTTCTATTCGAAACATCATTTTAGAGCTTATTGGTTCTATATAACAATAGTTCCCCCTCGAGGGTCGACGTAGGAAAATCTGTGAATCTACAGGCTAGGATGAGTACCTAGGCAGTCTTGGCCACAGGGGTATAAAATTACGAGCTTGGCGGTACCTTGTAACTTGTGGCTATAAGCAGGTGGCCTTGACCTTCTTTATTCCAGTCGCCTAAGACCAATTCAGCAACAGGCGTCCCACTTAGTACTGGTAGGCCGCAATATGATGACCAGTCAAATCTCCAAGCTTATAGAGCCACACCCGGTGGTGGTCTTTGGTTGTCGGGAATGGAGATTACAGTCGAGCAATCCAGCATGGCTGAAAGAGCTCAAATTAAAGTCTGTCGCCTGTGACTGTGTGACGGGCGGCAGCAGATTGAATTACCTTATGCTCTCGTTGCAGGCGAAATTTGCCTGGCAAATCGATCTTCTGCCTAATATGGAGTTTTTATGTGGGTTTGGGTTCGGTTGTGCGACTACCTGAGATTGTGGTTCCTGCTTATAACAAAACTAATAACAATAGTTCAACACAATCGATTCCGGTTAATCGGACCACATCGGGAAGCGATCGTTTTGGTTCTAATAACCGGCTGGTCCGATTATACGAACATGTCCTATGTTGTAAGACGGGACGATGTACCAAACAGTAAATGTACATGTAAATCATGTACTAAAATGTAATTATAACCTTTATTGTGCGGTACACACGTATGGCGAACATACATACACAAACAAGAACTACAGTCGAACTTTTTTCATTGAGAAAATTAATTTAGAAACAAATTCTAAGAAACGATCTCCACGATACTCAGCATACGAAGCAAAATAAAAACAAGTTCTTACCAAGTTCCAGTCAACATTTGAAGAATTTATGCAATGTGATCTGACGCGTTCTCTTGACGGATTGCATCTGAACGTAGTCGCCACAAACATCTAACGCAACAATGGGACTGCTTTCATTTCCCTCCTGCATGAAGTACCGACGCAAAATTTCAATGCATTTCCTCGCAGCCTGTGTTGTCACTTGCACCAGCTTATTAGTGGCATGATTATCATCACTTTCTTTGTCTTCCGATGCTGTCGCATGTTTTGCTGCAACTTGAGCAATGATTGCAGCGTCGTAATCTTCATTTTCACCGTAGCATTGAAGCTCGTTGTCAATAGATAAAAATTCTTCGCAATTTCGTAACTGTTGAAGTTCCGCATGTCCGTCATTTTTTTCACTTTCAATGAGCATGTCCACATCCATCTCTGAAACCAAGTGCTTAAAGCCACAGTTAGAATAACAGTTCTGAATTGTCTCACTGCTCACTTTTCGCCAGCTGTCGGCCACAAATGTAACTGCTTGTAATATGTTGACCTTTGCACTGACTTCGCTGACTTTTCACAATGAGGTCAGCATACTTTCTTCAATTGTTTCAAGAATTTAATTAACCAACCTTGCACGATAAAGGGTCTTCAAAATTTTGATGATGCCCATATCCATTGGCTGGACCAAAGCTGTGGTCGTGGAAAGTAGAAACTCCAGTTTGATGTTCTTCGAGCAATCTAAACGAGGATGTGCTGCATAATTGTCAGGAAGAAGCAGCACTTTTCTCGACTGGCGTTGTAGCTCTCTGTCCCAATCTTTCAGCCATTCTTTAAAAAGTTCAGAGGTCTTCCACGCATTTCTGTTCGCACGATACACAGTTGTTAAACTGTCCATTCCTAAGTCCTTTAAACCAGCGAGGCTTAGTGCTTTTTCCTATCACCAACAGCTTCCTCTTGTCCGTTCCTGACATGTTTGAGCAGCACAAGACAGTTACGCGAACCATCGTTCTTTTGGAGGAAGAGAGTGCAACATGAATGTAACTTAAGTAACTTAATGAGTTGTCTGGTACAGCACGATAATGCAGCCTAGTTTCATCAGCCTTGTAGATGTCATCTGCTGAAATTTTTCAAGAACTTCGGGCAGTTTTGTTGATTTCCATTCTTCAGCACCTACACTATCAGCACTTTCATTCTCGCCATGTGCTTTCTTGAATTTTATGTCATGTCTAGATTTCCATCGAGGCAACCAACTGTCCGTAGCTTTAAAGTTATCGTGGTCCAGCTTTTTAGCGAGTTCTTCTGCTTTGCATTTTAACATTGGGCCGCTTACCTGAATCCGGTAATTTTCACCAACCGACGCTGAGTAGTGTTTCTTGGTTGTTTTTGATCTTATCCAGGAAACAAATTTTTCAGCTAACATCAAGTCCCGTCGTGGCATTTTGGGAGGAGAGACAAGACACGCGCACAGTTACTGACTAAAGTGGTCTGAACAAACCTTGGTGTTTCGAGGTCAAGAGGAAAATAATATGCTCACCATTCAAAACTTTGGCACTAAAGTCATCCCAAAAAGGTGGCGAAATGATAGCTTTCTCGTGTAAACTTTAATCATGATTGACAGGCGAGAATTCCTTTCAGGTGGAGCCGGACACTCTATTGTTCAATTCCTCGAAAACCGACGCGGTGGGACGAATAACCTCCCTGGCGGCTACTGGTGGCTCTGTTTTAAGAAAGGTCAAAGAAAATGGCGTTCACCTCCCACTGGTTTTGCTCTTGTCATGCACTTTAACGAATTTCTGACCTTTGATAAAGCATTCTCTTGAGGAGCGCAGCGACAGATCCTCCCATATGTTGCGGACCACCAGTACATCCGCTGTACGCGGCCGACTTGTGGCTTCTGCTTCTTATTCGCTCTCACGTTTTTTTGTCCGATTAAACCGAATTTTGGTCTAAATAAGCGAATAATATTATGCTTATGTACATAGGATTTGTTTCGGTTCTTTAAGATTCGCTCCGAAAAAGCGGCTGGTCCGGTGGTGCAATTAACCGGATTCGACTGTATATAATTTTTGCTTAAGCTATATATGTATATATACATATATTTACAAAAAGTGTTTTTAAATAAAATAATATGATTATGCCAATTATCATGTCAAGTATTTACTTTATGTCTTATTACATACATATGTACGCATATATGCAGATTCGTACGTATATGATGTAGATTTCAAATAATTCATGAAATAGGAAAATTGTTTTTTGATAAGAATA
>KK119093.1:732375-742707 GCA_000611955.2 Stegodyphus mimosarum | reverse complement strand
TGAGCAATATAATGGAATGTGTTGTCAGAAAAATAAGAAATAAGTATGAGAAAAGTGGCTGTATAACACAACGTAGTGGTCGTTCAATATAGTGTTTGTTTTGCATTAGTTAGTTCTCTGCTTGAGTGTTTTGACTAATTGTCAGTACTGAAACTTATTGACTGAAGTCTTCGATGAGAACATGACTGGAATATTAATGCAGTCTTTGTCAATATGGCATGAAAACTCCCGCGAACATTTCCGCATTAAAGAGGCACTTTCTGCTTTTTGGAATTTTATTCTAGATTCAGATTATTAAGTTCTCTTCATTTTATTATAAGTTTTATTTTATTTTATTTTTTCTTTTTCTTATTTTATTTACATATTATTTTAAATTTTTTTTATAATTTGCCTCACACCTGTAGTGCTATTTTACGTTTGTTTATTTATTTTGTTAGTGCTATAAGTTACTTGTGTAACCCTCATGGTATACTCTGTAGAACGCTATTAGGTGAAATTAGAGTTTGCAGAAAAAAAAGGGGTGGTGCAAGGAGGCATGTACGCAGTAAGCAGCACGTTATTTCCTCTTTTATGGCACAACTTACTGATACAATTTTTTTAAAGTAGTGGCAAATAAGAAATTGTGGATATCAAATGCTATTAATAAGCAATTTGTTTTTGGAGCGGGTAAGATACACAGGTTCTTGAGCGGAGCATGTAATTTGACGTCTGATCTGCGTTGGCAACAAAAACTCTCTGACTTGCCTCAAAACTGTTAATGTAACTGTAATTATATAAAATACGTAATATCGTCCATCTTCCCGGCCAATGGCTAGACGTTTGTTAACCATTCATCGGGGTGGCCAATCTCTCAACACCGAGTCTGCTGCTGAAGGCGCATCTTAGGCATGGGCTGATATTTGCATTCGAGGGGGGGGGACAACAATAAAGCCAAGCTTTACGCCGGTATAGAAACTAGTCCTAGAGATCAAACTAACACTCAGCCTCTGTATCCACTGTAACAGCCAGAGCACAATATATCTGAAATATTTTATCATTTTTTAATTATTATATAAATGATGGCTAAATCTCAGCCTACATCAAGCCTAAAGAGCAATTACACACAATGACAAATAATTTATATGTGACTGGAATTCATATTTAAAAAAATTGCCTCCCTTTTGTAATGCTTTCAACAGCACAATTCAGCACAGACACAAATAGCTTTAACAATTTAGCTTAGGTAGGTAAACACAATTTTAGTTTAGCTTAGGATAGGTAAAACACAATTTAGCTGTAATTACAATGAAATGCAATTTCAGTTGGAGAATATAAAGACATTAAATTTATAATACGTAACTTTAAGATAAATGAATAAAATATTTGATCGTTTTCATGGCTTTACAGAATGGGCTGTTGGCAATCACATGTTGAAATAAAGCACGATAGCTTGACATGAGAAAGAATGTACTGAGTCTCCATTATAATACTATTTTTATCCTTGGTCTGAAGAAAATGGATTTCTAGCACAATAATAATTTAAATTTGTCAACATTTACTCATATACGTTACACATACATACAAGCATTAGAAAAATCCAAAATCGATAACTTGAAGTAGTCTCTTTTTTATCGAATATGTGTGTTTACGAGCTTTAAAGTTCTTATTTGCATGTGTGTAATGTTTTCCTCAGGGAACCAGGATTTGCTTTTCATCGGTTTTCACTCGGAGATCGTTGGCGGTTAACCCGATAAGTTGCAACTGCACCCGCTCTTTTGGAAAATTCTTAAACATTCTCGAAGGCCAAAGTAAAATGGCTAAACTTCTATTGATTTCGCATTATTGCCGTATCTTTAATATGCTATCGATTTCAAGAAGCTGTGTTGTATTCCGTTTCAAAACTCGAAAAATTACTTTTACAATTCTTTGAAGTAGCAACAAATTTTAATTTATTCCTTATCGAAGATATTTATCTTGGATTGAAACAAATCTCGGAAACATTCACTGAATATGGGTTTCTTATTTCAGTGCTTTATGAATCTTATTGGCTTTATAAGTTCTAAGAAGAACTGATCGTCAGCATTTTTACAACTTAAGGTTTAACAAAAAAGGTTTAAATTGAAATACTATTTATAATTTTTAAGATTTTTTATTATCATTTGCTTTATTAATGCGTTATATTTATATAAAATAGATTTCTATGTGTTTAAACTTATTTGTTGAAATAGTCTCAGAAATCTTAGAAAAAGTTACAACGTTTATATAACTAACAAATTATTTTATTTTTTTTTCCGCCAGTTTGCACCGCAATGCAATTTTCCGAGTGAAAGCAATAATTCCTAGAGTGTACTTTGACAAATTCCCAGAACTGCGGTTAACTTGCCGTGCAGCTTTTAGTCGTTGTCCGATCGATTGTTTGCTCTCTTCTTAAAGACTACTTTAGAGCGTAGACCTGTTAGGTGGAAATTATTAACGTTCACAAGATTTAAATACTTCTTTGAAACGCATCATTCGAGTAGAAGTCGGCATTCATTTTCTAAACTTCAATAACAAGTCGTAGCAAATAAATATTTCAGTTGAATTGCACCTTTTCGCTTTGTTACTTTATATTCTTTTAGACTTAAGTGCAAAGGCAAAAATGTTGCCAAAATAAATCAATATTTGGCATATTTTGGCCCTAAAGTTTATAGAACACTTTCTCGATTTCTTAAAAATTTCTGCTGTATTTAAAACTACTAATTTCATTTTATTTGCTATTTTTCAAATAAGCGCTGCCCTCGCCTGGAATCGAACTAGCATAGGCGCCGAGTGTGCTGACTATTACATCACGAAGGCATGCTGAAAGGAGGGGAAAAACGGTATACTCTCGTCTGGATTGTAGTAAAGGAGAGAGATAGAAGACCCTTGGACCACCGTCCCCGGGGCGTTCTCCTGCAAAACTGAGGTGAAAAAAATCCAACTTCTTTGAGGCTCTGGCAGCCATTCTTCTACGAAATTCAACATAACAACACAGACACATGACAAAAAGCTATATTTCGAATAAGAAAATTATTATTTAAATTTAATAAAGTTGTAAACTTTAAATTCTTTAGTAGCATCGTCAATTTCTTTTGAAAATTAAATGCAGAATATAATAAAATAGAAAGAGAAAATTAATAAAATCGGAAAAAGCCATGAATTTCGAAATTTCTAACTTTGATTGAAACGAGTCCCCAAATACAGTCTTCTTTCCAAATTCTTCTCTTATAGTGCATTTTTACATAAAAAGTCAGTAACCGTTGTACAGAATCATTCATTTTGTCTTTTCAGAGCAGTGTTACATTTTAGAAAGAAAGGAAAAAAATGCATCAGAAAGTTAGGCTTTTAAATTTTCTATTTCTATCTGCCTTTGGAAGTTAAAAATAGAATATCTTTTGTAGCAAAACGAAAACTGATCATGACGAATGGGAAAAAAGGTAGAAATAAGAAAAATAAGAAGGAAATAAATGACGTTTTATGGTTATGAAAACAGAGTTCACGTTTAGGTGTTTTATAGATGCTGGAAATAGTTTCATTTCCACTATAATTTAAAACTACATATTAGTTGATTTTTTCCTTTTAGAAAACAACCATATGGAACGACAGACTCTCCTGTTTCTGAAAATTTCAACACCAATAAAAAAAATCATACGAACTCTTTTAAACTTACATGAAATGCAAATCTGTGTGTTGTATGCATATGATTAAAATTTCAGAGTATAACGCATGCGTCGGCTGAGCAGCTTCCTTGAATTTTAGTTTCAGCCGTACAGCGGAACGTCAAGGAAATTCATATTGACTCGAGAAGTTTGATATGAGTTGCTCTTTGCGATTAAAAAGATCTGCTCGTTTTCAGTTCATTACAATTAGCACATAGGTAATATAAGCGCTTCAGATAAGTGAACTAAACAGAAGCAGCATCCTCCCAGGATAAAACTTCGAAAAGTTTCCTGTCTCTTATGGTTTTTCTCCTTTACAGGAGGCATCGGAGCCAACATTATGCACAATGGTCAGCCTGTAAATTAAAATTTATGCGCCATTTAATCTCATGTTATGTATCAGATATTTAAAAGGTTTTGCTGTCGATATGATATAAAGAGCTCATGTGTTGCATAAACCAACACGCTTTAAAAAATAAATAGCTTTGCTGTCTATATGATATTAAGAGCTCAGTTGTTGTGCAAACCATCAAGCTTTTTAGCTTTGAATATTAGAATTTTTGAATTTTAAATATTTGAAATTTAGCTACTAGGCAAAATAGCCTCATCTGTGGGTTATAAGGTATTTCTCCCTTCTAAACATGCCTTCGATTTGTAGTGGTCAGCACACTCGGCGCGTATTCGAGAGGTTTGTGTTTCGAGTCCCGGCGAGGGCAACACTGTAGAGAAATTAGGTATTTTTTGAAAGCAGGAGAGATGTAAAAATTAGCAGTATCTCTACATTGGCTCCTGAAATAAGAAAAAAAGCTGGTGGATGATGATTTTTCACAACCAGGATTTGGCGATTGGGTCCCCTAATTCCCAGCTGCCTTTTAAAAGGGGGAGTATATAAAGTATTTCTCCCGTCTTATTAGCATGCCTTCGTGGTGGGGCACATTGGGCGCGTATTCGAGAGGTCCGTGGTTTGAGTCTGGCATTGTTCATTTCGTCAGCTTCCTGACATCGAAGTAACCTAATATTTCTACAGGGTTACACTGAGTATGACAAATCATTATTACAGCTTTCTCATAATGTTAGTTGCTAGTTGTAAACCACTTAGCTAGGATAGCTTAATAAATTATTTCAATTTTACTCTGATTATGCTTTTATTTTCAGTTAAACATTTGTTAAAGGTAGTTCTTTAGACTAGCCAATAGATTCAGGTTTGATTTCAAAGAGATTTAAAGTAAAAAGAGACAAGTTTTATATTAAGTTCTGTTAAAGTGTCTTCAGTAATTCTTATATTTCTCTTTTATATTCAAACTGAATTCTTTATTGTATATTTCCTATTTTCCGTAAATCTTTATAGTTGAAATACGCTATAATGTTGTCTTTTGAATAACCTTGGATTTGTTGCAATAGTGATTGTTATTAGGTCTCATAGCAATGAATGTTTTTCATGTCTGCCATACCTTTAATTCGATTTTGCAGTTATCTGTAATTACTATGGTATTTTCAATCATATGTGCATCATGTATGTGTGCGATGCTTAGTAATTTTTTGTAAAAGTAACCACTCAATTTAATAAAGCAATTGTCTATAAACTGGTATTTCTAAAAGAATATCTCCCCTCTGAAATTCTACGTGTGAATGAAGATGTGCTATTTAGAAAACGGACGTTTGTTGGCTTTCTAACTATACTTTTAAAGAAAACTTCATAAATTTGCAAGATAAATTCTCATCACTTGAAAATATTTTCTTTCTAATATAGATCTCAACTTATATGGTAATTTGTTTAAAATTCTTGGAATATTTCATTATTTCAAATCATATTAAAAATTGCAAAGTCTACGTTTTCAATACTGTTACATGTTAGAAATTAGTGTTTGATCTCTGAAATAAGCATTTATACCTTATGCTTTACTTCATTATCATTTATCTATTTTCATTAATTACTCAAATGTACAGAAGGCTTATTTGGTTAATGGACTGGATACTTTCGTGGAGACTTTATACTGAATGTTCACTCATATTCATGTTGCACATGGAGAAAACATTCGTGCAGTAACCACATTCGTTGTGATCCGAACATTTTTAAATGGACAATACCGATATTCAGTGATTTTATTACATTAATACTTTATCATATATTTGTTATTTCCTGAAGTTCAAGAAATTGGTTTCAGTAAAAGAGGTAAAGTAATGGAAATAAAAGTAAGAAGTAATAATAGACTATATTTCCTTCTAAGTCACTGGCAAATTTCTGTATGAAATGCAAAGAATCTCTTATGCTGTGTTTCAAGCATGAAAAGGAAAAAGTACTCGAAAATACACACTCAGAACAAAGCCAAAAGGCTTACTCCTAAGACTTTCACTATATTGCGGATCAAATACTTTGACTTATTCCTCTCCTTTACTCGCCAATTGCACGATGTCTATTTTTATAGTATTCTCAAGGGAAGATGGGTAAGGTATATGATAAATTTTCTATGTTTTCTGTGTTGTTGATCTCAGCACTTATATACTGATGCCTGAAAATTCTTCTAAATGTCTACATACTTGCAGTTAATACTCTAAATGTTCGCCAATTTGCGCGTTATTCTCTAAAAGTAACAAATTTCTGAAGACAATATAAATAACTTTTGATCTGTCGGAATAATTTATAGGCATGAAATTTAATAAAATGATACTTTATAAAACATTACTCGTATAATATACAACTTGCAAGTATTTTCAATTTGTTTTATATCTTGCAAAATTTAAAAGTATGTAAAATATAAAATAAATGTAGAAACGCTTGAAAAATAATAAAATATCAAACGTAATAAATTTAGAGTAATGGAAAGGAAAAAAGAGTGCAAATTAATTATTTGCTCTATGTCAAGAGCACAACTTACTACTTTTAGTTGCAAAATATATTATACTCCATACGTATTTCATACTAATAATGACAGAAGTTAACACAATTTGCAATCTTAATAAATATAAAAACTACTTAGAAATGTATTTTAATTGAATTCACTTCAAAAAAATCGCGCTTTAGAAAATGTCTGAGGTCTGTCTAGTCGACAGTTCCCATTTGCAAAGTGCTTCGAATGCAGTCTCAATCTTTAAAATCAAAACTATTTCCAAATTTCATTAATTCTGCGAAATGACGATGGCACACTTGGATTAAAAATGTAAATGCTCGTCTTGGCAAGACTAAAATAGCAAATTAACCGCTTGAATCACAATAATAGCGCAGTAACAACTCTAAAAGGTTGACAAAATATATACGTTTCTCGTACAATTATACGTCTATATATACTTCTACGAATGTACTATAAATATACTATATTATTCTATAAATATACTATATTATACGTCTATAAACATATCCGTCTCTCTTACAAAATACGTCTATAAATATATACTTCTCTCTTACTTCTAAAAATATACTATATTATGCTATATTATACGTCTATAAATATATGCGTCTATCTTGCAAAATATATGCAAACTCTTAACAATTCTAAAATGTTGACAAAATATATACGTTTCATGCTTGTATTTTTATGTATTTTTATAGCCTTCTCTTTATTCGTCTACTTTACAATTTTAAAAACATAAAATAATTCGTAACGCAATACCGCAACTAGTTGTTCGTACCAAAGATCTTACAAAATGTCGTCCAACCAGGATAGTGCTTAGCAAAACTAACTTCTGTACCGAAGGGCCCGTGTTCGAATCCCAGAGGAGGCATGGATGTTTCTAAATGTATGATGAATGTGCGATAAGGTGACGCTCTAAATATGCGACAAGCCGAAAGTCCTCTCGAGAGGTTTGGTGGTAGAGGAAGAGGGGTGAAAGACTTCTGGACCCGTTCACCCGAGATGCTCTCCATCAAAGTTGGGGGCGGATCTAAGCGAAGTCGTATTGTCACCTGTATAGTGTTCAAAGTTCTTGCCAACGACAGACGCAATCTTGCACTCCTTGGCACGATGAATTTCGTGGGCTTGTTCTGATGTTACTGTCAAACAAGTAACATAAGTCACAACAACAGATCTTGCAAAATTTTAAAACTGTTTCAACTGTTTTCTAATTCAAATTCCCAAATGAGAGCATTTAAAAGAAAATAGTTTATTATTTTTCGAACTTTATGTAATAACCTATTTAATTATAGGAGGACTTGAGAGGAAGCGATTTCAATCTTTTTCAGAAAAAGACTATTTATGCCTTTTCTGGAGGCAGCTTTTGATTTCTCTAAACGTTTTGAAATGCGAACCACTCACGTAAAAAACTATTCAACGCAAAATTCAAGGTAATCATTTGGTATTTTTAATCATATGGTTAAGAAGTTATTTTTGTATGTATTGTACAGTGCAACTAAAATCATTTGTAAAAGAATACATAAGTTTCACAGTTACTAAGAATTTTCTTCAAATACGAATAATGAAGAATAAAATGTATCTCTCTGGGTTCAAACTCCAGATCTTTTGATTGCTGACCGGCAATACTAACAAATACCACGAAGACATATCGCAAGGAAGCCTAAAATTAATTTTTATATGCATTAGATGCTGGTGTTCTGAACTTAGGATACGCTAAAAGTTCAAACAGAATCTTCAACCATTATAAATACTGTTGCAAGCTGTGGAATTGTGGCTGTCTCTTTGATTAATCACCCAGACGAGCAGAAAGAAATTACCAATTTATTGTAATTAATAATAATAACACAGCACTGTAAATAGCTATAAATAGTTCAACGTGCCCTTTTGAATGCGCAAGAAATATCGCAAATTTCCAAAATCATTCAATTCTAAAACACAATTCAGCTAACACTATTTGAACTACACGTCTCAGGGCTAATTATCAACTGACTCACTCTAGCTTTCGAAGCTATATTTAATGGTATTGCGCGGGCTTCTAGAAACTTTGAAATCATTCTGTCGTAGGATTACGCCCTACAATCCAGATGAAAGAAACTGACAACATACCAACCGAATACCGACTAAGATGCATCTTTAAAATCTTCTAGAAATTTGTCAACTTGGCGAAAAATCGCCAAATGTCGCCACTTTATCATAATGTTCATCCACGAAAGTCATTAAGAGAGGTTTTGTCCATTTGCCGCATTGCAGCTGGGCTATTTTTACATAATATGTCACACCGTAATTGAACTGTAGCGTTTCCTAGCACTTAGATTTGAAACATCTGCAGTTATGTTTGAGATTTGAGACATAAGCGTGTATATACAAACCATATGAATTGAATTGCAAACAAATTAAGCCTTTAAATTATGATCGTAAAAGCAGCACGTGCACAGACAATAAAACCAAACAGTGCAGAATATTACAAGACAGAAAATCAAAAATGCAATAGTATGAATTAAAATGTTTACCGAAACTAACAGTATTTTTTGCCCAATTAGATATACTAATATATCAGCAAAAATATTTTAACCATACCTATAACCAGAATAGTTGAATAGTTGAATGGTTAAACATAATAATTTCTAACCCTATGAAAGATTTTATTTTTTATCACACCAATTTTTCTGTGGGATTTATGGCTATATGAGGTGGGGCATCTGATAATTATTTTGTTTTCTTTACTCTTGATACACTACTTGACAACTGGTAAGAAACAGACATACTTTGCAAAAATTAATAATAAGCATTTATTGACGAAATGAAACTTAAACATTTGCTGCACATTCTTTACAATGCAAGATAGTACAGATTTCGTTGCTTGAAACATGAGAAAAATCAATGAAAAAAACTATTCGTTAGAGAAATTTTAAGTGTTTTAACAGAATAAAGCAATGTAACTTCAAATATTGATATTCAAATAACAGCACTAAAATATAAACAACATTAAAATAATATGATTTCAAAGGTATTATCACATCAATGTGCAGTAACTAAATTAATGATCCTACTTAAGTACATTTAAAATCACTGTTGAAAAAATTTGAAGCATTTTAAGTTAAATTTCATATTGAATGCAATGAATGAGTTCCATTTAGACATTAGATAGATCAAGTCTGATTCTCAAGTTCTTTTCTACTTCCTTGTACGAAGTAAAAGAAGTATTGTAATCGCGGAAGATTTCGGATATTATATTTCAAAGAAAATATCCATTTTGACAGCTGTCAAGTCCATCTGAACGTTGTTTTTCCATGATATATGTACGTGCGGACAGAATAAAGGACACGTTTTTTCGAAACAGATTATAAAATGGCTTTAAAATCCTTTCTTAATCCACGTGGCATCTGTATGTTAGTATATACTGTTGCGAAAAATTCGGCGGTTGCACCTGTATGTAAGCTTTCCGGCATAGCACTAGGGTTGCCATAAAATAGTGTATGGTAGGGTTGCCAGATTGGCGACTTTATCGCCCATTTGGCGACCAAATTGGCGATATCCCATGGTCCAATCGGGAAGCTTCTAGAATAATTTCCTGTCGAGATATTTCTCGAAACGTGTGGAACTTTAAGAAAAGCTATTTAAACCCTTGCGTTTCTGAGAGGAGTTAGTTGTTGCCAAAGAATGTTGCAAGTTGCGAGATTGTGAAGTGTTGCGAGCAGTGTGATTAGTTGTGAGAATAGCTGCTACGCGAGAGTTCTGTGAACGGAAAGCAATCGAGATAGTGCTTTGCCGTGAAGCTATCTTTACAGTATAGCTTGAAAGTGGATTGGTGATTGTTCCACGGTGTT
>KK119093.1:669115-727205 GCA_000611955.2 Stegodyphus mimosarum | reverse complement strand
TAAAAATGCACCTTAGTCATGATATATTTATTTAATTACCAATAAATATATCATGTAAAATCATTAAGTATTCTGAAAAATCATTAAATATTTTTACAGAATTACGTTAGATATTTTTTTTATATTTCAAATATGTAGAAGATGTATAATGTTTAGAGAGCAACAACTGAATAATAGAAGGAAAGTGAAAGCAGGAAATAAATAATTTTATCATTGCTCAAGAAGGGAAGATATTGGCAGGTTAGCTCACATTCTACTTCGGGACGATTTCTGAATATTGATATTGTAGACCCGAAAATTAATATATACACCACTGGAATTTATTTTACGCATAGGTGTATTTAGGAAATTCTTTTCTTTTTGTTAAAATCATAGATATGATCGTAATGCACGATGAACATGTTCATTCCTTGAACATGTAAACCTAACATTTAGGCTTACATGTTCAAGGAAGGAAACTGGTTTATATTATTAATACAGAAGGTTTTTCAAAAGCCATGCATGATTAATTTTGTCTTATGTTATTGATTGTAAATAATCTAAAACTTCAATTTAAGCAACAAATCAAATATTCTGAACTTTCTGGCTACGACAATTTTCGCTACAGGAAAATATTTCGTAAAAATACAAACAATGCTACTTACATACAAAGCCGATAAAAAAGAAAAATATCAAAGGGGAAAAAATACGCCAAATTTTTTCAAACTACACAAAAAAAATGTTTTACTCATGTTAACAAAATTTCCCGATATATCATTAATTAAACATTTGAAAACTTTATAAAACCATTACTAAAATTAAATATGTATCTTAGGCTTACGAATTTAAATTTCTAGAACAGACATTTTTTTTCAGGTTATATCAATAATATAAAAATGCTGATGTCATAATCGGTTTTTAGAGCTCCTAAAATTCGCAATCTCATATTCAACAAACTGATCTTATATAAGATCTTTAAAAATCAACATTTTCACATCCAATGAGTGATTAAAATCATAAAACTTTCATAGTGATTTATGGGGCCAAATTTAAGTAATTTGAAAACTTTCCAAGTGATTGTAACCATCTAATGAACAAACAATAACTGGACAATTCTTTGCAGACGGCGAACGCATAAAAGAGTTAAATATAATATATTTGATGACTATAATTGTTGCTGAAAGTTTCATATGTCAATAAAATTGCTATTTTAGATATCTGTTCTCATATACTGAGGTTAAATTATTCTCAAAATTTAAATACCTTTTCGTACTTGAGAAGCATTTTATTTTTTAAGACGATTTTGCAAGAATTGATATATATATCGTTCAACGTTCGAACACACGTTCACATAATGCTGTGAATGGTTTGAAAAATTATATCGTCCAAAAAATGAAGTGATAAAGCGCAAACTTTGCTACTCGTTTATCATTAACGTGATAAGAAAAGGTAATTACGATGCACGAGTTATTTTTTCATGCAGTTCCTTATCTAAAGAAAGAGAAAATTTAATAAGATTTAAAGAAATATCACATTGCGTTTCGTAAAGTTATTAAACTTGAAAATTAAATTATATACTTACTTGTCTTGATTTAAAAATGTGTTTCTTGAACAAATGCAACTAAAATTTATACACATGATGCATATTTTTTTGCCTTTATTTGAATTAAAACTCTTTTTAAAAACAGTCCATCGTACCAGATAAAATAATAAAAATTAACAAATTATCAAATTCATTTCGACAAAATTATTCTTTAGTTTTCCTAAAATCTTTTTTAGGTAACAGATCTTACTTTTAATAGCTTGCGTTTATGACATATATATTAATTTTTTGACTTATGCACATAATTTGCTTAAAGGATTAATTGATAGATTTAAGGGGTGTTGGAAACCAAAAATCTTCAAAAAAATGGTGATTTGGGATTTTTGCCTTTTCAAATTCTCTACACTTTTATAGCTTTCGAAAAATACCATACTTTAATCTCTATGAAAATTAGAACTGTAAAAAATCTAGTTTTATTTCATCATCGAACGCTTTGATAAATGAGGATTTTTGTTTACATCAAAACGCATTTTTCTTCAAACGTGATTTGTTTATACTTGATGTATCTTTTCTCAGGAACTAATGTTCCCAGGTACCTAAAATTTTTATGGCTTATTTATTATATTTCCTAATATTTACTGAAATGAGCTTTTTATGATAAACTAAGGAATATTTTTTTTTGGTGAGAAAAGTGCTAAATGTTGCTATGCCTAGTAAAATATTTATAAATTAGTCTAAAATTCAAAATGTTTCAAACAATCATTTCAGTATAATCAGATAGGTATATTTTAATGGTACAAAAAGTTTCAAGAGTGTATCTACAGCAGATTTTGAGCAAAGGTACATTGAAAATTGCCAATTTAACATTGCCGGTATAGGATGTCTCTATACCTAAACCCTTTACTAAGCTTGAAGCTCACAACAGCTCACAGCCAACTGCTCTTGTTCACGTCTTTTTGATGGAAATAGTTTGTATGCGGGAGTAAGCCATAAACGCGTTCAAATAGGTAGCGCATTTGCACTTTATTATAAGACATAGATAATTTTTTTTTCTTAAATGCCTAGTGAATAATACTCCATTTGAGACTTATTGAAAACTGGTATATTTAAAGTTTCAAATAAATATAATAATAATTATTTGAGGCTTCTGCTTAAATTTTTCAGCTTCAAAGTTACAGTTTTATTCCGCCTTTATTAGGAATTTTTAATTTCTGGGATGTAATCAGTCTCTTTTCGAAATATATAGTAATTTACAAGCAATGTTTTGAAACAGGTACAGATAGAATTGATTAGAACACTAGAATTCCACCATTGGTTTAAGTAGAGTCTCACAGCACTAATTATGCTGTTCTTTCCCAGCATACAGGCAAAAACATCGCGACAAAAATATCTCGACCGGAAACGCCGTGGAGAAAAGAAAGCAAAGTGAAAACATCATAGAAGAAAAGCAAGCAAGAAGAAAACATTGCAATTCTAAAACATCATTGTATAAAACATCGTCATTGAAAACAAAGCGTTTCAAAGACACTGCAGTTTTAAAACATTGCGTTAAAAAATGAAGCATCTACAAATCATTCCATGACGATAACATCGCAGACGGGTGTTTTAGGTTGTAAAAATTGTAAATGTATTTTACGCATAATGATGTGTGAGCGCTAATGGGAAATAGGAATATTTTTACCTACATGTTTCACAGTTTTGAATATATTAATAAAAATTTGCTTAAAAAATAAAAAAAAGGAAACATGATCATTCAAAACTGAAAATGAGTAGAAAGTTAATGCTACGCGTAACTGTTAATAGAATTTTAAACTCGTGTAGTTAGCTATCAAAGGTCATTATTTTATTAACCTCTTTTATAAATTTATATTCAATTTTTTCATGAAAAATGTAGTCTAAAATTAGTATTAGATAATCAAAGAGTACTTTTTTTATAACTTGATAAATAATTAAATAATTTTAATATAGGTAACCTAATGCTTTTACTCATTCTCTTTTTTCTAATATTTTTTAGACTACATTTCTTATGAAAATCTACCAGTACAACCTTATTAAATAGAATAATTGAATGATCCCCTTTATTAACTACATAAGTTTAAAATTTATTTCACTGTTACGCGTAGCATTAATTTTACACTCATTTTCAGTTTTTAAATTTTTAAGTTTCCTTCTTAGCGAAGCTTTATTAGTTTCTTCAAAAATATAAAATGCATTGTTAAAATTAGCTTTCCTTCTTGCTCTCGCAAACCATTACACGAATATAAATTTGAAACTTTGGAGGCCTCAAAACACATGTCGGCGATGTTATTGTCATGCGATTATTTGCGGTTTTTTTTATTTTTTATTTTTTTACCATGATATTTCCTACGACGATGTTTTATAACTGCGAAGTTTTTAAACCGCTTTATTTTCGACGATGATTTTTTTTTACTTTGCCTTCTTTTCTTCCAGTGTGTTTTTTACTACCATGCTTTCGCTTCGCGTTGTTTTCTCCGCGACGTTTTGGCCCTCCATGTTTTCGGCAGACTCTTGATGCAGACTCCAAATTTGATGGATAACGCCCCGTTGGTAAGGGGATCGGAGGCTCACGCCTCCTCCGAGATTCGAAGCCGGACCCAACGGTTTGGTAGCCAGCATCGCTAACAACTATACCCATTAGGACAGCAATAATTTAAAGCAAATGGCACGTGATGGAGGATGTGGGCATCTGATGGCCAACACAGGTAAACAGGTAATTGTGCCTTGCATTTCTTTTATTTAGAGGCATCAACTCCCTTGAGCCGCCAAAGACTGCCTCGGGAGTTTTACAATAATATGATACAAAATTGCTGTGCATATACTACGAAAAATATTGCGCATGTGAGCACAATTTAATCTGAGATGAATATAATTAGTTATTCGCTATATGAAGTGTACTAGATAATTGCACTACGTAAATGCGCAATACATTTTTTCCTTAAGTACTATAAATAAGACGTTAAGCTAAATAAAATTCACGAAGCAAAAATACAATATTAAATTATGATGATTACAAAATTGTTGTGCATATACTACGAAAAATATTGCGTATGTGAGCACAATTTAATCTGAAATGAATATAATTAGGTATTCGCTATATGAAGTGTACTAGATAATTGCACTACGTAAATGCGCAATACATTTTTTCCTTAAGTACTATAAATAAGACGTTAAGCTAAATAAAATTCACAAAGCAAAAATACAATATTAAATTATGATGCATGTAAAATTCTATATGCATGCTACACAATGCTCATGCTATGTAATGCTAGTTATATATCACATAAATATTTATATAAAATGCACTAAGGAAACATTAAAATAGCTAAAATACGCAATGCATAATATTAAATTATTATGCGTAAGTAAGTGCATACTGCATAGTGCACATGTTGGCACTACGTGTGTTTCATACATATGCCTATGTTAAATATATTGAAAAGAGTTTGAACTGACTAAAATACATAATGCGTGGGTACAATTTTAAATTATGATGCGTTTAAAAACATGTATGCATACTACATATTGCGCATGCTATGCAAACACATACAGTTACAAGCGTATTAATGCTTGTTGAAAATACAATGCTAAGTATGACATTAAACTAAATAAAATACGCAGTGCGGAGAATCAACTTTCCGTTATAAACAACACAAATAATTATATGGGTTACACCAAATAGGACACTAATCTAAATACAATACATGATGCACAGATACAATATTAAACTGACAAACATAAAATCCATATGCTTATCAGCGAACACACATACTACATAATACAAACAATTCAAAATACGTATCTGTATATAATGCGCACATAAATAACTCTAAAGCTAAGTAAGGCATTGAACACAATACATAAATGTAGTATTAAATAAAAATGGACGTAAAAATTGCATACCACGTATTTCAAGTACCACGCAATACTTGCAGTTATAAAGCACAGAAATACTTATGTAATTTACACTAAATACGGCATAAAGCTTACTAAACTACATAATGTAGAGATACGTACGTAATTAAACTATGATAAACATAAAAATACTTATAAAAAGGACATTTAACAGGTAAAATACACAAACCGTAGATACAATGTTAAATTATGAAGCTCATAAAATTTATATGCGCATTACACAACGCACACATTATATAATACATTCAATTATAAAGCACAAAGTTATTTATTACGTTAAAAAAGACACTGAACTAAATAAAATACACATTATATTAATAATATTGATTATGATGCAAGTAAAATTCTGTAATCGTGCTATACAATGTGCATTCTACATAATACATAGGATTGTAAAGCACATAATTACCCGTGTGAAACAGGCTAAATATATATATAATAAAAAATATGCTATAATAAAATATGACACTGAATTAAATAAAATACACAGTGTATAAATTCAACACTAAGTTGTAAAATACATGAACGCCCAAATAAATTATGCGAAGTAAGATAAATTTAAATAAAGTAAGCAAAACATAAATACAGTATTGAATTTTTGATGTATATGAGATCTACCTGTCATACTTAAGAATGTACATACTGAATTACACATACAATTACATAGCACATAAATATCTATAAAAATATGCTAAAAATTTAAAGATTTTAAGTTAATTAAGACACAGAGTAAATACAATACGATATGATGCATATAAGAATTTACTACATGCAATAAAAACATAATGTGTATTACTCGAAACTTTATACAATACATACATTGCATACCTTGCACACATACAATACATACATTGCACACATGCAATACATACATTGCATGTGCTACTATTCAAGACAGGATAATCTTCAATTCTAATAAATCATTACATTAGGAAGGACTTTATACGTAGAAAATTAATGGAATTATGTACTATAATGAGCATAATACTTGAAACATGTCATAGCCGTAGTCAGCTATATACAGGTCAAGTCTTCCCAGGTTTGTAACAGCATTCATCATTCAATAATTTAAAATAGGTTAGAGGTGACGGTAGACTAGGCTACCTGATGTCTGACAGGGAAAACACGTCTTTATCCCGCGTCTTTCACATTAATTTGCTTAACTACAAAAATATTTTGCAAAGCAAAATCTTTTATCGAAAGCTGTATATCAAAAAATGCATCAGGTAATTACCATTTCCGAATTCGTAATTATATGCATTTTCTGAGGGTAAACAACCTACCGATTCTGATATCAGGCTTCGCAAACTGGAGGCATTGACCGAAAGTTAGCGTTAAGTCGGAGTAATTGCGGTGAAGAGAGCAGAAGAGACAACAATGGCAGAGGAAAAAGTCATTCCAAAGAAAAGTGGCGGCGTCTTTGGAGCATAAGGGCGCCTCGAATCAAATTTACCGAAGCGTGAACTGCATTTGTACACAATTCCAACGGCATCCTGAAAGTAAGCTTACTGTGGAATCCGCAAATTCAAAGGAAAAATGCAAGTAGCTGGAAAGGAGATTTTAGAGAGTTGATTGTTGAAGTTAAATTTTATCAAGAGAAAAAAAAAGTTCCATTCGTTTTAGAAAAACTCTTCTTCTTAAAATGTTAACCTTCAAAGACAAAGGTTGTTAGTTAGCTTCACAAATGTCAAATCTAGAAAATGAGGTTGAAAAATGTCTCATGTTTGAGAAATACAGAATGGAGGTGAAATCCATCGGCTCATTTCCTACAGGTATTCTACTTTATTAATTGTATGTAAAGAACATTATTACCTTTCAAGTATTCGGAGTTCTAACAAACGGCACTGTCTAATTATAATCATATGTCCTGAAAGTTCAGAGAACTGTTATATGAATACAAATGAATTTATGGGTAAGAAAGTTAACTAACTTTCAAAGAAAAGGTAATAAAACAATGCATTAAAAAACTAATATCATATTTGATGGGAAAAAGGAAGATTTATATTTGACTATTCTAATCAGATAAAGGGGTTAGATTAATGAATTAATAAAATATAATTCAAGGGCTGTTTACCTCGAGGAAAGGATATCTTTTGGAGACACATTTTAAGGAAAAATGGCTGTTATTCACGTGCCATGGGAAACGTAATGGGAAAAACTAAAACACAAAATCACGCAATCAGTGCTTTCACCCAGATTCGAGCCTAAACTGAATACTAGAGTTCAGCGTCTTTTACCGCTCGGCGTCTTGTAGGCTTCAACAGGTAAGACAAATGTTAATTTTAGAAATAATATTAGAAAGCTCTGAGCAAAGCTGTATAAAATAAACATAAATATTGGAGAATTGTCATAATACATTAATATTTTGATTTTGATGTATAATTGTTTATGAAAAATTCTTATTTAAAGTTAAAAGAGAATATTGATTTGTTGGTTATGATGTTGTTCATATAATAAAGGGACTTAAGTAATATTTTTATAAAATTAAATTTTATTGCTATTTATATATTTAAATTTTGAAAGTATTGCCCAATATAAATTTATGTTTTAAAATGTTTTCTTATTGCTTTTCATCATAAGTAAGTCTTGAGCATAATTATTTTATAAACTTTTGTACATTAAAAATATTGTTTACGTTTATTTCTTCAATCATTCTAATGGCAAAGATTCTTCCATGATTGGAGTCAGGAAATCAATAATAGATCCTGATTTTGATAACTTTAAAAATAATTAAAAGTAGCATAAAATAAATTAATTATCCTGACAGGTCTGTCATACTTCATATTTTATTTTTTGACGTATATAAAAAACACCAATGTTACATCTTAGTGAATAAATTTTTATACGGGAAAAAATTGGAAAATAACGAGCCAAATGACATGAAATAGTTTTATTTCCTATCAGTTTTACTTCGTGAAATGCTTCAATATCTAAGTTAAAAAAAGGAAAAGAACAAATTGAGAAACCAGGTTTATGAAGTAAGATTCATGAGTTTAGAAAGGGAATTTCAGTTTCCTTCAGCTAATAATTTTTTTCCGTTTATTTATGTAAACTTCTATATCAGAATTTAAGTTAATTTTAATTAAATTATATATATTCACTTAATTTTGACAGAATTATCTGAAATAAAATTTTAATAGTTAATTCAAGAAATTTTCACCGTTGTCTAAAATATTTAAAGTCACAATTTTCTTTTACTTTTCAATAAATTTTGTTGGGTCATCGTTTCAGAATTGCTGCCAAAACTAAGAATGTGGAAATTTTTTTAAATTCTGTACGAATTGAAACTAAGTAATTAAGTTAATATTTGAAATGATACACAATGATTTTCATTTGTAAGTAAAGCATATTGAGTGCACAGTATCCATGGGAATTTATTTTAAAACTAGGATCCTTTCTTTGATAATTCATTACATTTAAGGTATGATTATGAAAATTAAATGCGATCTTACATATCTATTTCATCCATGCGTAATATTTTTATGGATTTTCATAAAGACATCTGAGATGAGAATAATTTAATTATAAAAGAAAGACTTATATTTTAAGAATTTATGTAAATGGCACTTTCACAGTTATTTCAAGATCCACTGCGTTTTTAACATGAATTTAATGAGCAAAAAGCATGAATACCTACACCGATGCAAACAACATATTTTTTTATTTTTACTCTTTCATGTAATACGGCCTTTGTTATGAGATAAATTACTTCCACGTTCATGATTTAATGCATGGAAATTGTCTCGCTTACTTTTAAATATATATGTATTTAATAATACTTTCAATCCCCAAAAAAGCACAATTATTTCTGTTCTCCCAACGGACTTTCGGAAACAGCATTCTGTTTGAGGAGAAAGCTATTTGAATATGAAAGGAAAAATAAATTTTTACTGATGTTTTATTTTAGAACCCCGAAACTGTCTCAAATGTTAATTGTTTTATTTTTGTCTGTGGCTTTTGTGGCCATAAGAGTTGTGAAATGTATTTTCCTTTTTATGAGATTAAAGGTTTAAAAACAAATTTTTGTTTTAAACTTTAGAATGTACGCATGTCTATGAGCCGTATATAATTATTTTAGCTTTCCTATTGGAAAGCAAATTATATTCTTTTGACTTCCGGTAATTCAAATTAAACATTTATGTTATAGCAGTGTAACATTTCGTTTTTTCATACGATTTACGATCTTTTCAGTTAATTCAATTTATATGAAGCAAATATTCAGTTCACAATAGCCAAGGAATGAATTTATCAAAACAATACTTATCTATAAGCTCACAACAGCCAAGGAATGAATTTATCAAAATAGTACTTATCTATAAGTATGCATGTAAATTACATATTCTCGCAAAACGTGATATAAGAAAAAGGTGAATTTTATTAAACACACTGCATAACACTAGTAGTCTAAATTACTTAATTTAAGTTTCATATAAAAAAATTGTCCTCTTAATTTCGTAGTTTTACTTCACGAATGACACAGTTATAATAATTAATTACTTATAGAGTTGCTTACAAATTTCTCCTATTGTATAATGCTAAATACCTACTACTTTGATACAGGTAGTCAAGATATAAACTGCGGTGCCACTGGAATGAAATGATGTACGTAATACATCAATTACGCTAAAAATTTATCAAGAAGAGAAAGGGAATTTATTAAATTAAAATTTAACAAATAATTAAAAACCAAAGTGGTAAAATATACAAGTTACTACGCGTAAGAGAATTGGAGACATCGAAATTACTGAAAAGGAGAAATTGATTAAGTCTTGTAAGTGTCAAATATCTAAAAGTTTATAACGGGGTAAAATGTTTAACAGAGAAATATAAAACCCAACTTAAATATCCAAAATTTAGTTTAAATATAGAAATGTGCCGTTTTATGAATATGTGAAGATAGGATTAAAGTTATTATAAGTATTAAACGTATTATGAATATTATGATAGTGACTTATTCTGCATTTGAAATTGTACAAATAAGGTTGTGCAAATATTTCTTTGCTTCAGATGAAAAACACTAGGCACAATTTGGTTGAAAGCACAGTCAAATGAATATTAATTAAAACTTATCGCGGTATTACCTCTCCTACTTTCTAATGAGCTGGCATTCATAAATGAATGATTTCAACATTTGATTAACAACTTGCACTGGAGTAGAAGTTTTGCTTTAAATTTTATCTTACATAAGAAAATTCTCAGTTTTCGAATAGTTAAGAAAAATAATAGGAAAAAATGGCCTACAATTCAGAAACAAACTTCTGAAAGAGCTTACACTAACAAGGAAAAGGATAATTACCGCATGGACTCTTTCAGAGGGGGCATAGTTCTAGCTTATTATAGTGATATATAACTTTTTTTTTAAATTAGAAGGGAGAAAACAAGAATGAATATATTACTGTAAAGTCTGGGGAAACATAGCTCTTACCAAAGCGGCTTGGTAAAAGTCCAAAGTATTCTTTAATATGATTCCGTTTCGAACTTTTACCAAGCCTTTACCCTAAAACCTAGGAGATACCAACGCCTTCCGGTAAAAGCTCGAAAAGAGGGATTACTTATGATAGGATTTTTCGTTCGCAGATATATTGTATAAAGTGTGTCTCTCCTCCAAAAACAAATAAAACACACTTTTCAATTTGTAATATAAAATGTAAAAGTGATCAAAATAAGGTATGATTTAAGATTATGTCGATGAAACTGTCTTACAATTTTTTTTCCAAAGAGTTACAAAAAATGAAAAAGCTGAATTAATGCACAATTCTCTCAATAAACACTGAAGAGATTTCAATAATTTTTAAAAATAATTTGGCAATAATTAAAAAAATTAAATTGATAGATCAGAAAAAAATTAATAAAAGTTATGAAATTTAAAATATACGAAAAATATAGTAGGATTTTCTTTAATACATCTAATACCTGTTACTACCTGTTGCAAAAAGGTTGACTGTTATGGCATTTTGAATTAAAAAGTAGATCAGCTGATTTGCACAAACACATCTTCGTATTACACTCCTTTGAACAGCTGCTTTTTCTGAGTTCTTGTCCCTCAATTAAAGAACGTGTTTTACTATTTCACGTACTCTTATCTCTCCAACTTCTTCGATGTTTAAAAAATTTTCTTTGCAGAAGGTAACCTGGTTTCTTGTACAAAACGATTTTACTTTACCAAACTTAATACCAAGAACATAAAACTCATCATCTTTAATGGCTGTAATAACGGCTGTTACTGATTTTGGATCCATTTTCCATCTATCAATATCAGGTACTTTTATTTTAACATTTTGTCCTAGACCAGGCTTCGGAAAGTTTTTAGTAGACGCAATCTTCATCTTCTCTGTCTGCTTCTCTCCTTCCCTAGCTGTCTTTCGAAACACTTTCACATTTTGAACTTTGTTGTTAATCGTACCCGTTGTGTCAGAGCATATATCTGGTTCTTTTTTTTTTCAATTTGAACTTCAGTATCTACGTCCATCGTTATGCATGATTCATTTTCACATGTATTACTATTATTATCTTGTGATTTTAAATCAGCTGTTCTTCGAGATTAATGCCTTTATTTTCTATATTAATTATGTATTCATTATTAATATTTATAACTTTTTTGAAGTCCTCTTCAGTGGCCACGTTACTAATCAAATCACGTGAAAAAACTGAGTTAGCATATCCCAGCTTTCAAAGGACAACCAAACATAGCTTTGTAATTCCCTCGTAATATTCTTTGATTTTCAGTGCTTGGAAACATTTTAAGCCTTTCAACCAGTTTTCTGTCTTATTTGTTACCATTTATATTGCCAACATGTTCTCAACGTCTTGGTTCGCTCGTTCGACAGAACCTTGGGATTAACTGTGTCTCTGCTTACCGTTAACTTTTTTTATATTACTCCTTATTTCATAGAAACTGTTTATGATTTGGTTTCAAAATTCCCTCCCATTGTCGGAATAGTGAAAGTTCGGGGCTCCAAAGGTTGTGAAAATATCCAGAAGGTGATATGTTACTTCATCAGCTCTTTTACTGTGCATACTGTGGAGTAAGACGAATTTTGTAAGATGAACTTTATACACTGAAATGCATTTCATATCACGATCGAGATTGAACTGCATATCTATTAGGTCGACTTGGCACAGGGAATTCATTTGGCTATGCGTAACGTTTTGATTACACTCCCCCTTTTCGCAGTTTTTTTTTTTGTTTTTTCTCACATGGTTCACATAGTCGCAAATACGTGATAATAGACTCTGCTATTACATTCTTGTACTTGCGATTCAGTTCCTCAATCAAACGGGTTCTTTCACCATGATCAACTACGATATGAACGTTGTGTATGACGTTAGATTTCATCAAGTATACACGATTTCTGATTTTTCTACAGATAGTGATGCTGCAAATTTGTCATTTCCTCCAATATTTATAATATCATGGCTTTGCAATCTTCTGTAATTAAATGATTGTTTTTGCTTCACATATTTTGCTTCTTTCACTTCATTTTTTAAAGAACTGTATTTCTCATTCGTTAAATAAAAGCAGTTGTCGTGCTTATTTTTTACAGGTTTAGACAAGACATCGTAAAACGTTTCCCACATAACATCACTCATTTCCTTTCAGCAAAATAAAAAACGCAAGGTATATTGAAATGGAAACAAACTGCATCTATCTTAAATCGCAGCCGCTTGCACGTGTTTGAATTCGCTGGAAGCTAGACTGGAAATGGTGCAAATAAGAAGCAGCAGGAACAGAAATGTGTCTCGGGCGGAATTTGCGTGCTAAGGTTTATTCATAGTCGATTTAAACCCCTCGTTTCGGGCTTTTATCGGAAGGCTTTGGTAATTTCAAGATTTTACCAGAAAGTACTAAGTTCAAAATGGAAAATGGAATCATATTAAAGCATACTTCAGACTTTTACCTAGTCACTTTGGTAGAAGCTAGGTTTTACCGGTAAAACCTAGGATTTACCTAACTTCCGACTTTTACAGTAACAAATATAGTTGTTGATATCGATTCGCCTGATGGCTTCTGTTCACCTTCGAACTAAAAGTCTGAAAAAAATCTGAAAAATTTTGTTCAAAGGAAGCTCCATAATCAAAGCTCATGGACTACCTTAGAGAACATTACGGTTCATCGAGAGCGATGAACATAATTTGTTTCTTCTTCAGGAAAAGAAAAAAATAGAAAAAGTAAAGGCAATAAAATTCTACTCAGAATTTACATCAAATCAGTTGATGGATAAATATAGAATGAGGATTGTTAGAGTATACGTTACAGTTTCTGTAAAACTAAAAAAAATTGTTGTAAATTTTATATGTTACTTTATACACATAGAGAATAGCTACCATATTTTATGCAATAACTTAGATATAGCCTTCTCTTCTTAAGGACAAAAGGGAAAATAAAAGACATCAAAGAAACCTAGGCCAGGGCAATGATGTTTACTTTTGTTTAACTTTACATATTACTTTAACATATGTGTCTTTCTTACATACATGTATATTTTTATTTCAAGTGTAAAATCTTTCGTAATACAAAATGTATGTGTATGATCGTAGATTTTTATAAGGCTTTAATTAATGCAAATGTTATTAGGTCTCTCGGCTTCTGTATAGAAGTTATTTGTTTAATTTTTATCTGCATAAAGGTTAATAAAGCTTTCTTCTGAAATATAGTAAATGTTAAATTGTTAAATGCTAAAAATTAAACAATAACTTTCTTGCCTTGCATTGTTCCTTCTGACGGTATCTTAACAGTGTATAGATTGCATGCAGTGAAACTTTATAAATGTTAAACATCTGAGCTAAACAGCTTTTGATTATGCTTAACGACTGAAAATTTCACTAGAAAGCAATCTATTTCTGGGGGCTAGTTATCGTTGCTACAAAACTCGCTGTTCGACCATTTCACTGTCTGATTTGATTAACACGTGGTGATTTTTAGCAATCGCCCATTTAGTGAAGTCTTGTTTATGATACATTAGAACGCGAAATGTTTACTTGAATTTAACGTCATTCTAATAGTTTTAGCGTAACTGACAATTCATTTTGCATGTTTGAGGAAATCCGAGAAAAGGAAGCAAAAGAAATGCTCCTTGTATAAAACACATGTAGGAAATCAACGCGGTAATAGCAATGTTTGACTCCATACAACATTTTTCTAATGATGACATAAATATAGTTTGAAACTCGTATGTTCTTCAAATGGTGGAATCTCTAAAATATGCACAAATGCTAACGATAATTGATTTTTTATTAAAAATATCCCAATCATATCTTTAAAACTTAAAAGGAACATAAGATAAAATTTTATTTAAAAGATTTCATAATTAACAGATTAACTTAACTAATTAAAAGGCTTAGAAAAATAAACCAAGTAGTGAAACTTGAGTGCCAACTAGAATCCTATAGATGACAACATACTAAAAAATATAATTGAAATGTTTTCTAATTGCAGCCAGAAGATCACTAAGTAACATATTAAAGATTTCAAGGAAAATTTATAAACAATAATCAGAGAAGTGGTTTTCCCTAATTAATTAATTTTTGTTAACAATGATATAATTCATCATTAATTCAAAAGGGCTGGAAACCCATATTAGGTTACTTTTAAAAATCAATAAAAGAGTAAAATATTCAGTATTGAGTCAACGAATGGGAACTTCAGCACAGAAGAGAAACACGCAAAAGTGAAACATAAAATTATAAGGCCTCCAGCCTTCTTTGCATGCCTTCGTGGTGTAGTAGTCAGCACGCTCGACGCGTAACCGAGAGGTCCGTGGTTCGATTCCCGGCGAAGGCTTGCTCATTTTTCACGTCTTCTGCTTCTAAATACCTAATGTCTAAAATTAGCACAAAGCAACAAGCTTGTGTTTGGTGTAGATTTAGTCAGTAACTCAATCAATTCCAAGGGCTGACATGTACATGTCTTCCTTCATCAAGAGCAAAGAAATCTGCAAACCTGATTGCGGTCTGATAATTTTATGAATGGGAATTTCTTTCGTTAGTATGTACAAGTAAAAACTTAACAGCAGTTGATATAACTCACTATCAGTTACATCTTGCTAATGCTAAATTTGCAATGGGGTCACGAATTTTAATTTGAGTAACAACAGAAACTTTTGCAAAACTTCCCGAGTTAGCAGGAATCATTTAGTCAGTAACAGCACTTACAACAACAAAAATAACAACGACAATGATAATAATAATAATAATTACAATAATAGTACTCTGTTTGTCAATTGCCGGAAATGCAGCATACTTGGTATAGGTAGGATTACAAACATACTTTATGTTTTACACATGCGTATGTTTTTTACGTAGGTATGATTTAATAAACATTTTAGTACTCACTATTGGATACAAAAATAACGTTAAAGGCTAAGACATTTCATCACACATCTTTTTAAAATCTTTTTTTCACATCAAGTATGTAGACTGACTATATTGCAAATGATATAAAAAATGCCAAATAATAAACTGAAAACAAATGTTTAAAACTTTCGTATAAATTTTATTATATCATTTCTCAATAACAAGCTTTATCATTGGTCTCACATCTAATGTCTTTAATTCTTATGATTACCATATTTTCCTTCTCTTTTAAAGTATTATGTTTTCTAATCTTGGTTTACGAATTTTAAATCGAAACTTGAATGAACATACCCCACTTATGTTGTGTTTTTTAATTTCAAGATTTAACTAGTCTGAATTTATATTGGTTCTGAGAAAACCTTTGAGTGGCCGAATGGTTAAAACTAGAGGATTTAGACATTCATAGCATTCATAGGATAGGCAACATTAATTACATCCGTTTTCTTTTCAGACCACACTGATCTAAAGGAAAATTGATGCACTCCAGTTTCCTTTCCGCAGCCCCTAACGATGTTTTAAGAAATGTTTTTATTATTACTTATCGCGGATTTATACGTTAACAATTATTTTCCATATTTCATCCGATACCATGCTTACTATTCGATTCAAATTCTGACTTCGTTTAATATCCAATTTATTTCACTTCACAAACACAGAGAGATTAAAGAGGCTATTTACATACAGAGTTTAACATAATGATCTAATGATCCGTACATCACGAAGATGAATAACATTCAATAGCTTACGTATCGTATCTTAAATGCTGCGAAGATAGAACGGGAATTCCCCGATCGCTTAATTCAAAAACAGACCTGGTTGCCAGATTCATAGATCGAAATTATGAAAAATTAAATATTAGCAAACAGGAAATAGTAAACTTCATAGGAGTGGCAACATCCTCCCACCTTTTGTATTGCAGGCAAATTTACCTTAAAGCAATACAAAACGAAATAATACACATATATAGCAGATATAAATTGTAATACATGAAATGAAGTTGAACTAAGAATTATAAACATGTGAAATGACATTAAAAAACAATAAATATATAAACTGGCATTATAGTTATTAAGTACTAGGGAAAAAAGTCAATAATAGTTCATAAGTCCATGCGTTTTACAGGTACTACTCGGCGACCACTTCGAGTTACCCTTATATTTTTAGGAACCTCGTTTTCACATGACTCTGTCTCTGGTGCAGTCTCGGTTTTCTGAGACATTTTTATGAAGTTGTCGGCAGAAGTAAGCTCCAAAGGGAAGATTCGTTGAAGGGGTCGTATGATTTCACCATTGGCTACTCGTAGTTTCGCAACACGTTCAATATTGTCTTTGCCAGGAAACAGTTCAATTACCTGTGCTAAAGGCCAATTTATCCTATTTGGGTTCTTTGACTCCACTAGGACAATTTCTCCTGGAGAAATCGTCTTTCTCCGTGAAGATGACTTTGGACTTCTTACCAATTCTCCTAGATATTCTTTATAGAAACGTTTTCGTAGATTTAGCCGTAAGTTATGAAGGTAACGTACACGTTTCAATAAATGCTGAGAGTCAATTAAGTCCAAATCAACAGTTTCTCGCTCGCCTAAATCTTGAATAACGTGAGCAGGCGTAAGAGGTCTCAGTTCGTTAGGATCGTCTGACAAATATGTCAGTGGTCGTCCATTTATTGTGGCCTCACAGTCAGTGAGCAATGTCAACATTTCTTCATATGTGACACAGGATTTTCCTAAACACTTTCGAAGAAGTTCCTTGACACAACTAACCATTCTTTCCCAAAATCCACCGTACCATGGGGTAGACGGAAGGGTAAATATACATTTGATTTTCACTAAAGCACATTCCCTTTGAATGAAATCCCACATCTTTGGCAGCTCAAAATTTTGGAGGTTTAACGTGACCATATAGACCACTTGTTTTTTCTTACCTAGTCCTAAAATTGTCCAACCTAATAAAGTTTCCACGGCTGAAATACCAGATGTAAGTACTTCAATTCTTCCTGTTAAAATGCTTCCAAGTACGTCAGCTCCTAGAAGAATTCTTATAGGTGGCGAATCTCTTCCGACATCTGTCAGTTTTATTCCTCGAGAAGCAAGTTCAACAAGTAATGTTTCATCACGTATTCTGGGTAACGTAGAGCAAATCTTCGGTTGATCGAGCAGAGACATTGAAGTAGAATACTTTCGATCTAAACTTTCAATGGTTACAACATATTTCGTATGCTCAGCAGCCGGAGTAATTCCTCCGCCAAACAGTCCTTGAGATAACATTTCCTTTCCGGAAGGGGAAAGATTTAATTCAGCAGCTAAGCTCTTCTCAATATAGGAACGATGTGATCCATCATCCATTAAGGCTCGTGCACAGATTTCCTTGCCTCTGTGCCGTAGTCTGATCATGATTGTTTTCAAATAAATTTCACGTTCTGAGGGAAGATTTGTCAACAGCGTCTTGGTAGATTTTTGCTTTTCTTCTGCGACTTTGTCCTTTGATGAAGAGTTAATATCTTTACCTAAATCTGGGCAAAGTAACGCGTAATGCCTCCGTCCACAAATCAAACATTTTACACTACTGTGACACCCTTTTGCCATATGACCAGGCTTAAGGCAAACAAGGCAGCATTTCCGTCGCATAACTTGGGACTTTCTGTCATCGTAATTTATTGTCGACAATTTTTGACAATCCTGACTTGGATGAGGACGGTCACAGAATATACAACTAATTTTTCTTCCAGATGTGTTCGAAATTAGAGTAGCAGCAGTAGGTTCATCTCGTTGAACTGGTTTTTGGAATTCCTTTCGTTTCGTACCACTTCCGAACGCATTTTCTGCTAAAACCCGATGCTCTTCACCCTCTACTTCATGACGTAAGAAAGACATCAAATTTTCCAGAATCTTCTCCTTTGCGAGGATTTGTTCTCCTTCCTCGACTTCTCTGTTGAGTCTATATCTGTCCCAAGCCTTTAGAATTTCAGTCGGAAGACATGATTCCACAACAGGATACAGCATTGCTGCGTAATTCGATGTTGTCACACCCAATGTCTCTAACGCTCGTAGATAGGAACCAAGTTTATCGTATAAATCAGCTAACTTGATGACTGATTTGTTATTTACTAATGCCAAAAGATCTCGAATGTAAACTTCAATCAATAAGTCCTTTCTGCCAAATCGGGACTTTAAATGTTCAATAACTTTCGCGTAGTTATCCTTAGAAGGTGGGTAACTTTCCGCTATATCGCGTGCTTTAGTTTTTGGTTTTAACGAAGAAAGCAGATACTGAAATTTATCTTCTTCTCTTAAATTTTCATCTTCATGAACTCGAGAAAACTGACCCCAAAATGCAACCCATGATCTAGGCATAAGATCATACTCCTTAAGACGTAATTTGGGAAGTTTTAAGTTATCAGATGCAACCTTATTAGAAATTACAGATTTACTTTCATTATATTGATTATAATTCTTCTCGTATATAACTCGTACTTCAGTAAATTTATCTCTGTAAGATTCCATTGCATCATACTCTTCATCCGTAAAACTAATTAATTTTTTAATTTCTTCATCTACTTTAAATAAACGCTCTGCTTTCTCAACAACTTTGCAAAACTGTACGTGAATGTCCTTATCAACATCAATTTTACGATGAATATCATTAAACGTATTCGCCGCTGTGGTAAAGAGACGGCGTAAATTAGTTCTTTCACCTCGTAACTTAGTTTCCAGTTTTGCTTGCTCAGCCTCAGTCTGTGTTTTTTCTGAAGTCATGTTTTACTTGCACGTACATCAAACGTATTTCTTAAACGTATATAACGTATTTCGAATGTAAACGTACTTCTTAAACGTATGTAACTATTACATGAACATAAAAAACTCTTCACGAAACAAACTTTTATAAATAACTCAGAAGCAATCAAAAGTTAAATAAATTCAGAAATTAACTTGTTTACCTTCATTAAAGTAACTTGAATTTAGCCACTTCTGATTTCTCAGTGCAGAGTACAGTTCTGTCGTTCGGACGCCACTTGTATTCGATTCAAATTCTGACTTCGTTTAATATCCAATTTATTTCACTTCACAAACACAGAGAGATTAAAGAGGCTATTTACATACAGAGTTTAACATAATGATCTAATGATCCGTACATCACGAAGATGAATAACATTCAATAGCTTACGTATCGTATCTTAAATGCTGCGAAGATAGAACGGGAATTCCCCGATCGCTTAATTCAAAAACAGACCTGGTTGCCAGATTCATAGATCGAAATTATGAAAAATTAAATATTAGCAAACAGGAAATAGTAAACTTCATAGGAGTGGCAACACTTACCACAAATAAACGATTACACAATAAACATGCTGGTTTCTGGTAGATTTAAGGAAATTCTCATTCTTCTTTAACATTATCATGCTTATGAAATTGTGTTACATTTTAAGGGTATAAATACTTTACAGAAAACAGTGTTCAGAATGCACTGCAAATTTCCTATGGTATGTAATCTTACATTTGGTCTTGATTTTTATAACAGTAAACTTATTTACAAAATATAATTTGAAGTAAATGTTGAGAAAAATTATCTTGAAAAATATATATTTACTATTTCAAGAAGTATTTCTAAACATTGATCCAAGCAAGTGCATTGTGTGTCATCAGCACTCAAGTTAAATTCATCTTCACGTATACAGAAGATGACTCGCCTTGCTTCAAGTAGATCTCAACAACGGCAGATAGCCCCAAGTCATTCGTAAGAGAAAATTGAAACTATTTGGAATTTTGGCTCCTATTTAATGAATTTAATTAGAATTGTATACAGCTTTAGTTATGCATTAAATTTATATCTTTATATTTTCAATTTGTATAAAGATAGGAAAATCTTAAATTTTCACGACTCATTAGTCGAATATCAAAACGTTGTTGAATACTTCGCGTATGAATAGTAAAAATAATAAAAAGGAAAAATCTTTTTCTAATATTAAAAGTATTTTCTTGAAGAAACCTTTTATATTTGCAGTTCTTTAAACAAATGCCTAAACACAGTTTTTAAAAATATATCAGTATGTATTAGAAAGATACAGAGAAATGTATTAAATGCACGGATAAAACTTTCGAATCTTTAGGCTTTAAAACTGCTTGAATAGCAGTACAAATGTTTTATACTTTTCTAAAATCTTTTAAAGTCAAAGCAAATATAGACATTAGAATATTATTTTAATATATAATGTAGATAATTATTAAAATGTAAAACTGCATTTTTTACTGGAAATTAAGAGTTCGATATTCAGGATTGTCACAAGCAGCTGGTGTTTCGTGGTAGTAAAAAGGCATGTTTTTGTTTCAGCGAATGCTTCCTCTAAATGTCAATAAAACTAATATTTCCAAAGTTTCGAGTTAAAACTGTAAGCAATCATGCAAATGACGAAAAACTCATGTAAAATCGAATTTTCGAATATTAAATCTTTAATGAGTTTCGAATGTTCCAACCAAAAATGTAAACATTTATTTAAAATTATTAGCAGATAGATATACTAAGGAATTATTTTCTAATAAGTGTCACGAAAGTGTCTTTTGTTATCCCCCCCCGAAAAAAAAAAGAGTCAAAGCATGAAAGTTTCATCCTCCATAAATCTGTGGCAAAAGCATTACAGAATCTAAAAAGGAAACACCTCGGTGTCTAGATTTCCAGAAATCGTTGCAAACTTTCAAGAAAATGCTAAGATGTCATTGTGAATGATTACAACCCAACTCGGGAAAGAAATAAAAAATAGTTAGAATCTTCTTTTATTTACGATAATGCCTTAACAACCTGCTGAGTGTGAATAATGGTAATTGTATGAGCAGACAGATTACGCAGGGGATCATTAAGTGGAAAACCACAGAACAGCAAACAAGCAAATCGACGATATGAGTACAAAAATGCAGTGTTTAGATTTTCTTTGAATAACGTTTTTTACGCATTTTATTCATATACGAATTAATAAATTCTAACGTTACAAGCATGATTTAAATTGAGTAACGATATGAGCATGACTTAATATGTTTTGAACCAAAGATTTGAAATAGCATGCACTGAAATTCTTAAGCGTTTATCGAAATATAGGACAAAATGGAAAAACGAAATACAATATACCAATGAAATTGGATCTTAACTGGAGAAATATTCCAGTTTTGCTTACTTTCGCGGAAACCGAATGTTAAGATAAATGTTTTAGGAAACATATTGATCAATCTGTAAGTGAGATTTTTTCTCTATTACTAACTTATTTAACTTAACTGATAATTTTATAGTGTTAAAATATTGTTATACATCTCTATAAGTATTAACATTATATTTAGACTAAATTTTTCAGTCGCAGATTTCCCTTTGAGGGCCTAATTATTTGTTCGTGAATTTGTTTTAATATTAACCTTGTGCAAATTTGTATTCTATTTTCATTTCTATTAATCTTTTAATCGTCATCAATGAGCTCAATTCGCATTTCAGTTACGCACCGTAGTAGGTACAAAAGAACACAGCCTCCCCAAATTTATGATTGACAGATATCGTGCGTATTTGGGAGGAAAGAATTCTCTAATTTCGGAACAGCCGAAGGTTTAATTTTGATGAGTTTTACGAGTTCGTTGATTTGGAGTGATCGATGACAACACTTCATGAAGAATGAAAACACAATTTATTCGTCAATATTACATAACACAGTTCCAAAGACGCATTACAGTCGTCGAAAAACTACGATAAACACACTGAAGCAATCAGCAACACAGACTTCAGGCTGTCAAGCTATAACGTGAAGATAGCTTCATGGCAAAGCACTAAAGTATGGCTCCCGACTCAGTCGATCGCTCTCAAACTAACCTCTGAACTCAAAGCACTACTACTGAATTCAACACACTCACGATACTCTTCACGATAAACTGCTACTCCGCGTACAGCAGGGTATAATTAGATTTGATCTGTCTTCGAGAACATTCTCGGGAGAACAGGTAAGAATTCGCTTTAGAAGGCTCTCGGTACGTCCATGGCATATCACCAACTTTGCCCCCCAAATGGGAGATTTTGCGCCAAATATGGAATTTTCGGGCAACCCTGAACTCGCTTTGCGGGGAAAATTTCACACTCGGTATTGACCCTTCAGAAAGATCGTTGACCTCGGTCTACTTGCATTTTTAACAGAATTCACAGAACTAAGTTCCCATTCAACAAAATATTTTTAATGACGCGAAAGCTGTACCTTACTTCTATAAGCGCGTATTAGTTGGCTGGTCGGTTATTTCATTTTTTGCACGAAACCAAAGAGGCTATGCTGCGTTAAGCTCATATTAAATGCGACATATGTTAAGCTCATATTACATGCGATTGCTTTAACAAAGGTGAACTTTTCCTTTGCATCAGAATCAGGCAAAAAGTACAAAGTCTTAGTTTGTAGCAATAGTTTGCATTTTTACGGTTTTAAGACGCGGACGTACAAGCATTTGAACATTGCTAAAAAAGCGAATCTTAAGCAATGGCACCGCGTTTTCGATCACCTCGCGCTTTGCAAGCACCAAGCATCAGTTTCGCGTGTTGTGTTTGCTTAAAATCATTTAAAATGTATTATGTTTGGAAACTACAAAGCATTAATATATCTTCGATGGATCAGAAGACTATAGCTTATGTAATAATAATGATCGGAATGGCATAGAAAAATCTGACGTGTTAAATGTGAGGCAGATTTTAATTTAATATTTGAATTGTTCCTATTGATTACATAAATTAAGATGAAGATATCGACTGCTCATAAGAATCAGTTTCGAATATTGACTCGGAAAGTGAGTAATATGTTTAATCATAGTAAAAGTATTATTTGTATCAGTAAATCGAATTCCATTTCCTAAAAATTATTTTTTGATGTAATTTAGAGTTTCATTTAATATTTTCCCTGTAGAATAATGTGTTTCCTGAAATCTGCGAGTAGGAATTATAGACTCTTGTCTAAGAAATGAAAAAAATAAAGGCACAATGCGGGAAAAAGAAAAAATCTGAAAGGTTTCAGATTTTAAATTACGTCCAAAGGATAGTTTTTTTTTAACATTTTGTGTGTTACCTTTATTTATTAAATATCATGTTCTTCGCACTTAAACCATAAAATTCAGTTCAAGAGCAATATCGCAAACTAATATTAAAATTTAAACTAATATGATTAGACTAATATGATTTGTTTTTAAACATTAAATTTTTCTTGTTCTTTTTCTATATAAATATATATATATATATATATGTTTATTATTGTATTATTCGAAATAAATCTACGTTGATTACGTTGAAATATCTATACGTAATCTACGTTGAAATATTGATTTTTTTTTCCGGCCCGCCTAAAGTTAAACCTTGTTTGTTTGGCCCAAGTGTACCTATGAGATTGACATCCCTGCTCTAAAACAATGTATAATGCTGGTATTTCAAAATTCTGTTTTTCATGTTCCTCATTTCAATCTTCTTTTCTTGTGGCACAAGATTATGTATATCAACACATTATCTAAAAGAACATTCGGATTAATCCTTCTATGCTAAATTCACTCTCACCATTTTAACTACATTTTTTAGCAATAATAAAAGCTACTAATTCAGTCTAATACATCCCGTATAGGGATGAAAATAGATAGTCGTATATGAGATGATTTATGAATTTAATTTGAGAAAAGCATATAAGACTTATATGCCTGAACAGGGACTTTAATAAACAAACAATTAGACATAAGGAGCACTGGTAGTTGCATTCTCATTCGATATAAAATGGAGAAAGGTTTGATTGTGTGTGTTATTTTTGTGATTTTTATTCACGTGTGATGCAAATACAAATCTATTTTCACAAATAGTTCTCTCGAAGACACCTTTAGCTAGCCTTTGAGGGCTGTAATCGGCTACGTCCTGTATACGGTCCCTTGGCGATATTGCTTTTGTATGTAAAAATATAGACAACTAATTTCAAGTTTTAGATTCTTCAGTTAGTTTCTGCTCAGGTTTTCATCCAAAAAATAAATTTGCTTCCTTTATTTTATTAAATTTGCTTCTTGCAGTTTAAAATTTCTGGAAAAATATAATGCTCCACACTCAAAAATTACTTCCTTTTTTTATCAAAAAGAGTAATACTTGTTTCATGAAACAGTAATCGAGCTATAGTGTTTGCATTTTCAGCCAAGTATTTTCTAAAAATTACAGAAACAGAACATGGAATAAATTTATGAAATAAAGTAAAAGAATGAATCCTTTGTCTTTCACATAAGATGGATAGCATGAAATATGATATCATTTTTGAATTTTTTTGACAGGAAAATTTTTATCCAAGCTATGCTATCAATAAATATGTTTATCTTCGAATCGAATGAATTTTTTCAATAAAAAGTTTGGACGCTTGAAACATCACTATCCGTTTCAATTTTTTGCATGCAAATGACCGCCTCTAATCTGCGTCAAATGACTACCCTCGTAGGGTTAAATATGTCACGGAATGTGACAGCAGAAAATGATTAATCGAATCTTTGCGAAGAAGTTCTATTTATAACATTCATCGGCTTTGTTGAAATTTAACTTTTTATACGACAAACGTGCATAAAAAGAGTACATCGCAGAGTTATCGATCGAAGTTAAATATGATAAATCACACCAAGGGCCGCTGAGGAACGCCTGGAGTTACATTTGTCGCACTTCGTATGCTTTAAAATCTGAGAAATACATTTTCTTAATATCGGAAAATAATGAAATGATCTTTCTTTTTTGTATTCAAAGGTAAGATTGATAGCAATTCATAAGATGATTTGCGTGTGTCTTGTTAAGAGAATTAATCCTTCATTTAATGCATTTATCTTATCTGTACGTAATGAATTCTGCGTAACTAGAATGCATCGTGTTCGTAATATTTTGACAAATATGCTGCTGATCTAGATATCTGAAGCTTGATTTAAAAAAATGAATAAAATAAAATTAAATTAAATTAAAAAGAAAACAAAAAAAATCTGAAAGTTTTCAGATTTTGTATCAAGCTCGAATGGGCGTTTTTTAACGTTTTGTGTGTTACCTTTATTTATTAAATATTATGTTCTTCTCACTTAAACCATAAAATTCAATTCAACAGCAATATCTCAAAATATTTAAAAAGAAGCATATTTTTAGAATTTCCAGGATTGCGCTGGAGATAATTTTTTCCTCGTACAGTATTGACATTGCTAGCTTTGAAGTCGTTCAGTTTCTAAATCAGAAACTCACAAATGCTTTACAAAATATGAAACAGATAATAAAATAAATTCTAAATTCCAAATTTGGGCTTCCAGATGCCATATTCGGATGGAGACGTACGTTATTCAAAATGGGATGGCTCTAGGTACCATTGTTTTATCACAATGCGAGAAATATACATACATTTTTGCAGTTGTCTTCCTCGTTTAATTTCTTTAATGATAACACAGGGCGATAATATTTGGTGGCAACAATTTTAAATGTGATTTGCCGTTTATAGTGAATCAATGCAAAGTGTCAAAACGGAATTAATAGTCTTTCTGGGCTAACGCCATTTGGGCTAAAAATAAATAAAAATGCTTTTAAGGTCAACTCAACATTTTAAAGACTTACAAATTAGACATAACTATTTAATACATAAAGGGCACTATTAGCACTATACATAAAGTGAATTGGCAATTTTTTTTCTAGCATACGATTATAATCATAAATAATTTTCATTTCTAAGACATTTCTAAGCTTTCTATAAAATCACTCTGTTCTGCTGGAAGTTGTCGTCTACATTTTTTGATGAAATGATAAAGAAAATCTTTCAAACGGAAAGAATTTGTGACTATATCTTAAAATATGCAATCAAGTTTCTCGACATTTAAATGGTAAATGTGTACTGATATGAAGCCGTCAAATATCCTAAATAAAGTATTTTCTCTCTCAAGTATTTATATGAATTTAATCATTTACTATGCAGAGATATCCTCATTTATTTGAGTAGGAGTTGATTCTACTGTTTTGTTTCTAATTTATCAGTAGTTCTTTTAAAGTAGCTTTCCTAAAATCCGCATCTTAAATTCTCTACATGTGCCAAAAACGTTTTTAATTTTATACACGGAAAAACGTAATAACGAACTAAGAATACATTTTTGTCTCTGATATTACAATTATAAATTTAAATATTAATAAACTCAACATAAAATTTCAAGAAATTATGATGTAAAATACTATTATGTTAAAATAGGAAACGTAGAGTAGATTAGAGGAAGTAGCGTAGACTATATAAATAGAAAACGTGGCGTAGACTATGTACAAGATGCGCCCTAAAGTAACCGGAGAAACTAAAAGACCAAAAGATAAAATCAAAAAGTGAAAGTACAGATATACGTTTAGAAAAGAGTTACATCTCAGCACTTATCAATGACAGTTGAAACTATTATTTTGTCATTTGCATATCAAAACAGATTCATTTTCATTTAACATATCAGTTATCATTTAATGAGAAGACAGTCTACGAAATATTTGCTTCGATATGAAGTAATGTTATAACGTTAAATTTTGTTAGAAATTAGGTAATCCTGCTACCGAAACGTTAGAGTTGATTCGAAGATTATATGGTGATGCATCATTGTCAAGAACACAAGTATAACAGTGGCATAACCGCTTTAAATGTGGGCGTAAAAGCATTGAAGATAACCCATGGAAAGGTCACCCTTCAAGTTCAAATGTTACTCGTACTTTGCGAATGGTTGGAGCCTATAAACAATCTTTCTATGATCCGAAGAAACATTGGAAAAACTGTATAGCCCTCCGAGCGTTACGGGTTTACCCTTGAAATTTCAAAGTTCCTGAAAATGTCATGAACAAGTGTTATTTTCTTGATTTTAATTAAAAAATGACTCTTTCATTTTGTACCTTGATTTCTTTTCTTCCAATATAAATCCAAACCGAAATCAGATATATTAAAAAATAGCAGAAATTTTCATGTGTAACGAATATAGAAGGCAGCCTTCTATACGGAAAAATCCGGCCGTAACGCTGAGAGGGATAGACTCTTCCGGCAATTATTTTAAAGGGATAAATTATTTGAAGGCTGTAATCTCTGTCTTATTTACAACCAACTGTATGGTTATTTTATGGGCAAAACTATTTCTTTTTATAAAGCTGCATATATATATATATATATATATCGATTTAATAACATTCGTCATCATAACGAAACTTGGAAATTCGTTCCTGAAGATTTTTTTCCTGTTTTTTTTGGGGGGGGAGCCTGCTGATATTTATTTATACCAACTATCGTCCTCTGGCGGGTATTTTCCATCTGGTGGGTTATTCAAACCTCGAACAATAGTGATAAAATGCTGCAGTCACTATAATTTGCAATTTTTCTAAGTCATATATCTAGCAACGAATTGCGGTACGATAGTATAATTTCAAGTTTCCTTATAAAGTGATTGATCAGTTTTACTTTTCCGATAAATCATTTTTCAGTTTTTGCAAAGATATGTTTTTCGTTCTCCTTGATATTTACAATATATTCCAAATTGCTCGCGCTGTTTGAATCTACATGTAGCGCTTTACAGCTTCAAATGTTTTGTAACTGCCCATGTCCATTTCCCATGTCATTCCGTGAGTCAGATTCCTCAAAATTCCCGATTTCTCGGAAATAATGTATATAACCCAGATTATATAGAAAATTTCTGTAAGTTTTTCATTGGTGTATAACAGAACGAAAATCATTTTTAGAAGTACAAATGTTTAGACTACGAAATAAGCGGGAAAAAATGTTTTGGGGGCCGATTTAGCTGACGCTTGCAAAGCGGGAAATTGCCATTTAATAAATTAATTTAAAACTACTGCAGTATGAGCTTACTGCTTGATATAAATTCCAATCCATCTCCATCTCTGTAAAACGTTTGAGTATAAGTTGAACACGCATTGATCGTAGTGAAACCATCATAAATGTTTCATCTTTTATGCAATTTCTATACGTTTCCCCAAGTCTGAAAATCAGAGCTATACCTTGCTTTGGTTTATTGGACTGTTAACGCAGGAGGAAGAAATAAAATTCAAGCTAAATGAATTACAGTTAATCGAAGAAACCTACAGACCTTTTAAGAATAATTTATGGCTTGTCATTAATACATTGTGATGCATTCCGTATTATGGTTTAAATATAAAAAACGAATTTTGATTACAATTACAAAATAAAATTATCAAACATAGTGAATTTTCTCATCGCAATCAGCTTTTGTATATAGCCAACTCAGAAATAAACTAATATTTCTGATGGCATAAACATCGGTATTGATGTTCGCAACATCATTCACTAAGACGATTATGCTCTAACCCAGTGATTCTCAACCACTGCGCCGCGGGACTCTTTTGTGCCGCCAAATTTTAGAAATGTATATAGTAAAATATGTATGGTTTTAATGGTATATATATGGTTTTAATCCTAATATACGATACACGGGAGAATTGGCGAAATTCTGAAAAAGCTCAAATAGCTTCTTATTGAATAACTGAATTGATTGCTGTTAAATTAAAATCTCACAATTTGGCTGAAGAAATTATATTACCAGATTGTAGCAAAATTGTAAAAATAGTGATTGGTGGATCAGAAAATTTTGAAAATTTGTAAAATATCACTTTAGAATGACACAATCCATCGCATAAACCAAAGATATATCGCAAAATATTGAACAAAATACTGCAAAACCTCTTTCAAGTTCGAATTTTGCTCTACAAATAGAAGAAAAAACAGATATTAAAGGAAAAGCTCAGTTAATTGCATTCGTTCGGTTTATTCACGAAAATGATATAATTAATCATTTTTTATGTTGTGAGTTACCTAATTTACAACTGGAAAACATATTTTTGATGTAGTTAATTCATATTTAGAAGTAATTCACGTTTTGTGGAATTCATGCATTGACATTTGCACAGACGGTGCTGCAGCTATGACTGGGCATCTGAAAGGATTTGTAGCACATGTTGAAGAACTGAATGGGGATATATTAGTTACCCATTGTTTTTGCATCGAGAAGCACTTATTACAAAGTATTTGCCATCAGAATTGTAAATAGTTCTGGAACAATGTGTTAAAATGATTAATTATATAGAATGAAAACCATTAAAAAGTCGCTTGTTTAGTAATTTATTCCAAGCTATGGAAGCTAAGTAAGGGTACTTACAAGGGTACTTACAAGGTACTTAGCTATGGAAGCTAAGTACCTTGTTACTGCATACGGAAGTAAGATGGTTGTCCAGAGGAAAAGATTTATCTCGTGTGCTGAAATTAAAAGACGAAATGAAAATCTTTTTTGAACAAAATAAAAATTATAATTTTGTTCATTTGTTGGAAAATAAAATATGTTGTGCTGAACTAGCTTACTTATCAGACATTTTTGTTATTTTTAATAACATGAATTCAGGTATGCAAGGGCTAAAAGAAAATGTATTTAACTCAACAGATAAATCCCAAACAGATAAATTCCAAACAGATAAATTCCAACAGATTCCAAAAACAAATAACTGTATGGAATATTAAAGCTCAGTAAGGCAATATGGAAAAGTCTGAGTCAGTCCCAAAAGATTTTAATAAAACTATTCGTAAAATTATTATTGATCATTTGACAGCATTAGAGGAGAGAATTATTCATTATTTCTCAAATTTAGATATAAAAAAAACTGACTGCGTTCGTAATCCATTTGAGATAATGAATTGCTTCTCTGTTTGAATTAATGAAGAGTAAGAACTAATTTCGCTTTCTAATAATCGACATTTAATTTTCGAAATTCGGAAGAATCAATTAATTCATTTTGGATTAACATTAGATGTGATTATCTCATGATGGTCAAAAAAGCTTTAAAAATATTATTGCAATTTTCTAGATCTTATTTGTGTGAATTCAGACTTTCAGTATTAACCAGCATAAAAACGAATAAAAGATCGAGACTGTTAATAGCAGAAGATGATATGAGAGTAGCATTGTCATTTTTACGACCCGATATAAATGAAATTATCAAAAAACATCAAGCTCAAATTTCTCATTAAAAGTATTCTTTTTATTAACTTATAATTAATCTCTTAATAAACTTACTGCTTTTGTAGTACATATTATGTTATTTTACATTCAAAACTATTATCATACACTATTTCACACAGTGTATTATAGATAAGTAAACAACTTTAAAGCTTATCTTTTTCTTTGTGTGCCGCCAAATTTTGAAATCGTTAAAAGAGTGCCACGACAAAAAAAAGTTTAAGAATCACTGCTCTAACCAATACTTTCCAAGAAAATCAACCATCATATATATACTAAAGCGAATGCCGAAATGTTTAATTTCTCTTAAATTGAGATATTTTTGTACTAATGAGATCTTACGTTTTCTGTACTTGTTATCATAGTATAACTATTTGTATGGAAAGCGATATTTCCTCTCCTCTCAATCATTAAATTAGATCTTCTTAGCGTGATAAAATCTATTCAATAATTGCAGTACAGTGCTTTTAAATCAGTGGTCCCAAATTCAAATCGAGAGCCGAATGAACGATCTGAAAGCAGCTAATAGGACAAATTTTTTTAACAAAATTAAGAAACATTTTCAATTTAAATTAATAAATATTTATCGCAACATACGTAAATGATCATCATCACAATAATAATACAAAGAAAAATTCAAATTCATATATATTTTCTGTCTGAAATCAAAAGGTTGGACCTGCAAGAATTTTCATCAAACTTTGTAATTGCAATGTATTGACTAAAATTTCTTTCAAATAGTTGCAATATATTAAACTACTTACTAGATAACTTACTTTTGACTTCAGCTATAATTATATGAAAGTATTACAAGTAAATAAATATTTAACTTAGATAGCATACAAGTTTTTTTTCTGTATCTTTTCAAAATGCTTATTTCGCCTTCTAGGTTTCATGCAGCTTTAGCACATTGCTTCTTATGCAATAGATTTTTTTTGAATCAATTAACGTAAATCATACAAAGGATAACCTATCTGAAGAAAAGGATGACTTTCTGGAGAACTTTCGAAGGACATCTGTCTAATTTTTACTTTAAGCATTGACGAAAATCACGTAAACGCCTATTCATTTCCCCCAGTTTACTGAAATTTGATTCCGGCGGCAGCGTCTATTAGTTTTTTCTATTTACGTACAAAGCCATCTAATAATTAGACTAAAAACTTATAAGTTTATCTGAAATAGCAGATTCAACCGGTGACGGAGACCGATTTTTCCAACGTATCCCAATCACATGACGAATAAGCATTAATTGCCTCTCGGAACTGGAGGTAGAATTTGGTATAATGCTCCCACCTCTCTGGAGCAGGGCAAATAGGGAGATTTCCCATACTGCACTGCGCAATTACGCGGTTCACTTAATTTTGGTAAACAACACAGCTGACGTGCAACTGACTGCTTGCTTTACTGTCAGCAAAACAATCGCTTTGATAGAGATTTGCAGTTGCAATAGCATCCGAAAAATATTTAGATGAACTCGTACGAGATACGGAAGTTTATAGACAAGTACAGACAAGGTTAGCTGGTGCTGAGTGTTTGAGAAATACTGTTCAAATTAAAAATAAAGTTCAGGCGTTCAGACGCGAATATTGGTTTTAGCACGACAAATTAAAGATATCTGGAGCCAGTGATAAAATTATTTTCATATTTTATGACCAGATGGATAGAATGACCACTAAACAGTGCATATTCAGTTGTAGGTACAAAAACAATTCTATAAAAAGCGTAATTCTTTCTTGAATCATGACGAAAACTCCGGTAACGTTCTATAGCGATAACAAACAATGTCAAAAAAAAATGTAAAATAAACGTAAGAAATCCGCCAATCAGATTCACGTTTGTGACATCATTGCTCGCAGTGGCTTGTGGAATTAGGATGGGAAACGATGTGCCCCTGAACCGGTTCTGATGGTAAAACTGTTTAATATTCCTTTTCTCCCCAATACAAACGGTGAGTGTATGAAAGAGCGTTGCATTTGAACGGGGCTAAGAAGTTAGTATTGTGCCCTCGGTAATAAAATAAGACTTTATAGTGTCTCGTTCGCTTTGGCAACATTAATTAACAAGCTCTAAAAGAGTGTCTCAGGGTCTTACTGAAACAAATGAAAAGAAGTGTAAAGAACCCTTTATTCAATCAAATTATAGTTGCAGAGATGCCCGCACTTGGGCTTACATAAAACCAACACTTCTGGCTTGACTCAAACAGGATAACGTTGAACTTGAAATAAAATGTATTAAATTTAGCTTAACTTCTTACACGATAATTTAAAGCTCAGAATGGCTCTCATTTGCAGAAGTCAGCGAAACAAGCCTCATGGATAGAAGCTCTCAACACCGCAGAATCAGATCTCTTTTAATTCAAAATAGCAACGTGGCTTCAACCAGGCATAACACGCTCTAAAATCATCTTCAAAAACCTTCCTTTCAACAGCACTTTTCTACTTCATTTGAATACATGCGCGCTACTTTATTAGCAATCTGGAAAAAAAGCGTTGTGAAAACGAGACCAAAGGCAAAGTTGCTTTAACTAAAAATTAACTGCTAGTAAAGCTAAATAAATCTCCACAACTTCTAAATGAAACTTTTAAAATTGTTATGTTCTGTCTATTTTAAAGTTTTTAATGCTGGAACAAATGTTAAGCTTTCGAATAATATTACAGTTTAAAATTTCTTAATAGGAAATCTTTGTTATTCTATTAGCAGCCAAACAGTCCAGATCCATCACCAAAACAAAACAGAATAAAACTGAATTACAAAAGTAATTAGCATAACAGATAGAAGCATCTTCCATTGTAGCAATATGCATTTTTAGTACTTTTCTGTTCAGTGGGTGCCACTTAGTACCAAGCATAATGCTGACGTGATATTTAACTAGATGGGGACAACGTATAATACGTAAATAAAGGTATCTTTTGTGTTTTAATAAGGATATATTGTTAACTTACTTAGCAAAAGGCACAATTTTGACAATTATTAAAACTTCAGATTTTCATGGGAAGTAATAAAGAGTGATAAATTATTATTCTAACCCTCTCCACTATCATGTTTCAATAGCATCCTCATATATAAAGCTTTGCATTTTTTGCAGTTGCATAATATCGTTCTTCAAGCAAAAGTGGTTGTTATAAAGTGCTTTTGTATTACTGTACGTTACTAAAATTTCAGATCACCAGTAGGCAAGCGCTCAATCTAATAAAACACTTAACATGACATATACCAAATGAACGTTCTCAATAATAAATAGAAAGAAAATAATTAATCTGTTCTTGTAATAAAAGTCCTATTTTTGTTATTATCATAATACCGTTTGATAATAATAAATCATATAAACAGTGGGTGAAATTTACATTGTACGTAAATGAAAATTTACCGAATTTACTTATTTCTTTTCAGCATTCTTTCTTCTGTCAGATTAAATTTTAGATTCTCTGGCTATGATTATCCACTTTTTACAGAAAATGAGAAGATAACATTTTAATAAATACTGATACTGACTAATCTTTGGAAGGTATCATTAAAATACATAAGAGAAACAACCTCAGAGGTATATACATATATATATAAGCTTTTTCCGTTTTCAATTCAATAAAACTTCTGGAAACAAAATGCTACCATACTGAATCATACTTCCCTTTCTAGACTACAGATGTGACGAGAAGGGAGAAATAAACAGCAAAATTTCATTCCAGTTTTATTTCTTCTAGCATTGGTTTCTCTTTATGTGTATTTCTTTTAAGCTTGAACTTCATATTTACTCTTTTCTTATTTGCTGCTGTAAAATATCGTTTATCTTAACAGTGGTTGGTTTCTTCTCTTTTTATTCCGCTTTTCTAACATTTTAAAGAATATATTCAGTTATACATTGAATTTAAGACTTTTATATTTAGCGGAAATCTAGAAAGCGAAAGATGTATGGCTGAAACTTCCTGAGCCGTTATAAATTTTTCCCACCGTGAATTAATTGATTAGAACATGTTGTGATGTGCAGACTATTAGATCTTCAGCGTATTCATTCAAAGCAAGTGGCAGTAGCGACACCTACAATGTGTATAAAACCAGAGATTTTTAACAGTACACTCAAACCTTTTTTGTGCCGTTTTTTTATGTGCGATTTTTTTTTTATGCGGTGCATGACAATTTCAATCAAATTGGAACATAATTGGCGAAGTTATAAATAAATAAAAAAAATCAATAAAGAAAGGAGCTTCAATCTTGTATATATGGCTACCGAGACATATACAAGAGTCTAGTGAAACAACAGTCGTCGCAAAAAATGATCACCGACTACATGGTACTGAAAAAAAAGTCAACTCTAAAATGACTCTAATTCTATTTTTTATAGTTACTCTTGAAGTTTTGTGCGATTATTTATGCGGTTTTCATGCGGTCTCTATCCACTGCACAAAAACAGGTTTGAGTGTAGTTTTCTCATACCCAATTTGCATTTGAACATTGTTTTTGGCTATGAAAGTTGGTGCAATGTCCCGAGTAAAAAGAAGAAACGCCTCTCAGCACAATCAATCGAAGAAGGATTACAGTTTACCGGATTGCGGCTTATCGTACTACAATATTACTACTTCTTTTGGATTTCGTCATACTCGTGTCGCTGGATATCCAACGACTATCCCTAAAATATCGAACCGATAGATTCAGGATAGTCATACAGAACGCCGTGTAGGATCTCAGCAGCTCTGCATCACTAACAGCCGAGAAGACAGACTAGTATCCGCATGGCCACAAGGTATTGTAAAACAACGTTACGAACGCTGAGTCGAGAAATGGAGTCGTTTGTAAGACAAGTTTCTACTCGTGCAGTTGCAGCAGCATGAACTGACAGCACGGTGACTATGGTTTTGGCTACATTTGATGCAGAATCAGATACAAGAGTGGCTTCAATTGCGTGATCAACGAACTTAAACGCAGGAATGTCATCTCGTCATGTTTCAAGACAGTTTTGTGAACAGTGTATTGGACTAATCTTATTGCCTTTTAATTTTCATTTTTCACTGTTACTGATAATTTAACTTAAGCAAAGCTAAACATAAGTTTAACAAAATCTACGAACAGGTAATTACAGATTAATATTAGTAATATCAGGGAAAATGCACCTTACCTGCATGAAACGAAAAGGAAATGTTAGCAGAGCAGTCAAGTTTGAAGTTTTTGTTTGAAGTAATGCGAATAAAGCAATGTGCTTGGATCATTAAAACTGAAACACATAGATGTTAATTAAACGTAAAATATAGGAAATGTAATTCTAATATCTCCAAACAAAGTTTGACGCATGACTCTTTTCTGTTCAGTTACAGTAATAATTACTCAAAGAAAATGAATCAGAATTTTTAATTACTTTGTAACAAAGTATTATGAAAATTTTCTCCTCTTTGATGTGAATGACAAAAGGATCAGGATATTGTCTTTCAACATGCATCTTAGGAAATAACGCTTCTTTATTATGATCGGATTTTAGTGCTAATGACTTTGCCGGGTACAGTGAGGATTACTTGAAGTGTAGAATAATTGTGCTTTAGCATAGTTCTGAGAAACTTGCATTTTATATGCATTCTTAATTCATTTCATTCTTAAAATTGTGAGTTTTTATTTGTTATAATATGGTGAAGAACTTGAGAACTCTCTGCTAGAAATAGGATGCACTGAAGTATTAAATATTTAAAGTCCCATTTCTTTCCCTTTTCCTGACTTGGATATATATCAAAAGATATTGTCCTAACACAATTTAATTAAGAAATATTCTTGAAATAATACATAACTTTCTTTAGACTAGACTTGATGCGTTATTGCCTCTCACAATTAAATAAGCAAAGTTATATTTGAAATAACACAAAGATAAATAACAAAATATTAAATATACACATGATATGTTAGAAACGTTTCAGGAAATGCCGAGGGAGTTTTAACACCTTTAGAATGATATCTGGGACATTTAATAAAATGCACACAGTGTTTTTTAAATTTTCGATCTAATAGCCTTTTTCTTGCTTTATAAGTTTGCTTCATGGTTTCCACTCAGCTTTCGTTAAATTTCCAAGGGGATTGATTTCCATTCCATTTCTGCTAAATTCCAGCGTTCGAGAGGGTTGGTCTGCTCTTAGAAAGAGTTTGATGCAGTTTAACCGTGGCTGGTCTTTGAACGCTTATTTAATTTTAACTGCATTATTTCATATACCTAATATTGTACATCTAACTGTAAAGAAACTGCATGTATGTAACTCTAACCGAATCTGTATATCAGTGTGTAGTGTATTGCTGGTTCTTGCTCATTTGGAGAATATGGTTCTTGCAACTTGTTTTTGTTAAACATAAATTTTGCTTTGTTGTGAAGATGCCAAGTGATGTAGTTAGTTAAACGAATCAGTTCTCCTCCAGTATAACGAGATATCTTATGATCTAGTACACTAGAGTGCTGTACCCGATGATATTACACAAAGTCTTTACAAGAGACGAAAGGCACAATAATCCATAGGTGAAACGTCAGGCGACTTCGCCGGTCGAGAACATATATGTAGGCAGTACCTGTATCATTTTTCATTTTTTTCAAGAAATGCATTGGTACGTTCTGAAACGTGACTTGTTATTTTGTCTCGAGGACGTTTAACTCTTTAAAAGTAATTGGGATAAAGGAACAATTTCTTCTGCAAATATCGAACGTAAAACTTTCTCTTGATACTATGTTTAATTCATTTCAGAATTTTTCCCACTCTTCTTATTTCTTTAATTTCATATTTCAAAAGAATCCTATGACAGTCATAAAGCCTCTTACTGAAACGTGAACTGACGGAACCAGGCTAGTAGATTTTTTCGCTTCTTTTTGTAATAAATATATCTCTTTCGTTGCAATCACTTAGATAAACTCATGCTTCATCAAGGTTCACAGTGTATTTCCATTTATCTCCCACTAAATAGTGCTCATACCGACAAATGTGGCTCTACAAATTGTTTTGCTTTGAACGAAATGTATCGACAAAAAGTGGTGGATATTATGCATTGACGTTTTTAAGAGGCAAATATTGACTATTATTTTACTTATTGTTGCTGCAGATGTATTTAAAGATTTTGCAATTGATTTCAATGTCTGCGGATTTTCTCCTGTTACCAACGGTTTAACTTTAGAAACATTAGAAACAGTACGAACCTTTTTCGAGTATTCATTTGGAGCCTTCTCTCCATGTAGAAATGAAGGCTGACGGTGTTTCTTTTTCCGAATAATAATGTTTGTTTTGCACTTGGAAAATCTAATGCCATGCAATTCACAATGTTTTTGAATTATGGAATAGGCATATTTCTCATCGGAAATCGGAAAAAAACAGATCTTTCAATCCACACCTTGTTAATAAATTTAGAAGGCGATCTTTTGAAAGAAGAATAAATTTAGCAGACGATAATTCTCAAATCAAATAATAAGCTGCTGCCAGAAAGTTTTATTCCAAAACAATTTATTTTTCGATTTCCATATGGAAACCGCTTTAAAAATATGTAAACATCCTTTATATGTCTACGTATTACGTAAAAACTATTTTATATGTTTACCTTCTCAGCGTAACGTCTTGGCTAAACTACTTATCTTTCCAAAGCTTTTTTAAGTTACGAAGATTTCTGCGATCTTCAGAAGTTCTGCTCAAGTTCTGTTACAAAATTTAATTTCACGCCTCTCATTACATTCTGCTAAATCGCATCGAAATCCTCAAAATAAAGGTATTTTAAAGCCTGTTTAAATGGAAGGAAAAGGAAAAATAACAAGGATAAATATCGGAAGAATAGAAAAGATAAAACAGTACATATAATATTTTGCTTAATTTAAATATTCTTTGAAGGTATTTGCTGTATGGCGTGGAGCATTCAAATGTAGTAAGTACTTTTTTCGTCTCCCATAACTCTGTTCTCACAATTTTAATGTGTTATGGTAATAGTTTCGTTATTTCTAAAAGACAGATTTTATTAGAAAAATATCTTTTTAATCATAAAAAGTCATTTGCATTTATTTACCTTTAGAGAGACTCATTCACGTTTTCTTCTTTGCAAGGAACAAAGGCTTTTATCACTGGGCTGTCTTTCTCTTTAAGTATCGCACAGTCAGCAGCAACTCTCGTCTCCTGCTGTTATAAAGTCTAAAAAGAGGCATGCGGTTATTCGCCTTTTCTAATAAATCCTGTGGGATTCTAACGTACGCCGACTTTTGTTTATTCTCCAAATATGGAGACTGAATCTTGAATACAATATGTTTACATTTAAATTCTAATATTATGTGAACTGTGAAAGTAAAAATATCTAGTATTTTGGATAGAGTTACTGCCATCAATCGTTAATCACTTTCTATTAATCGAAAAAATTATCTAAATAACATTTCTTTAAGTTTCCTTCTATCGCAATCTTTTATTGATGCTTTTCTTTCCTTGGAGTATTGGCGCTTTTCTAAAATTCTTGATTTCTATACATTTTTTCATTCCCTGTATACTATAGTGCTAGAATTTCTGAGTAGTATTTAGTTAATTTATGTCATATTGTAACATAGTAATCCTTTTCTTTCACCTTTACATATATCTGCTAACCTATATTTTGGTTTCGCAAAATACAGGATTTTTTTGTAATCTTTTATTTAAAGATTACAAAAAGGAACTGAAATAATAAATTTTTCTAAATAAGGCAATACAAAAATTGTGCACATTTACTTATAAATACTAAATGATGGTTTGGACAGCACATTAGTTAAATGAACGAGCACTTAAATTTAAATTTTACTCGGTGTCTAATGTGCTTTGCTATTATTAAGAAACTCTATTCAGACTAACCAGAGTAACCACAATTTAGTAGCATATTTGGACATTTAGTCAAAACTGATCGCATATTCGAGCTCTTGTTGTCACCGACTTTTCCTTTACAGTTAGTATACTAAACTTGGCGGCTTATCAGCTCAAAATTCTGAGGCTATGTTTAGGCAATAATACTAGATCCTGAATTCTCAAAAATGCACGTCTACAGTAATGTTCCCAATTTCGAAGTAATTGCTTTCTTCACATAGCATGTATACGTCTGGAATCAATATTTAAGGAAACAAAACACTGAAACTACCTTTATAGATGTTATTTTTATATAATTTGATTTCTACGTTTAATATATATATACATATATATCTTATTGCCTGTTATCTTCAAATTTAAACAGAACTGTCTATTGCAATTTTAAATATTAATAAAAAATCCTTGTAGGAAATTTTAGATGTCGTAAAAATAAATAAAAAAGACATGTGGTGTGAGGATCAGGTGTGTCTTCCTTGATTTTAATCATCATTGAGGTCAATACATTTTTAGAGGGCTGTGGCAGATGATCAGTTATATCCCTTTCATTTGCCATGCTCAGATGCTCTAGAATGTACTAGATGGGCGCCTTTCTTTATTCTGCTTCGAGGACACTCAGTTTCTCGAACTCAATTCACTCGAAGCGAGTTCATAAATTAGATCTCAACAGAAAATCTGAAGATGTATGTTAATTTTCCCTTCCAAAGAAATGTAAAAATATTTTTGTCCCACTTTATTTATAAAGCAACGCATTAGAAATGGCAATAATTTATAAATAAACATTTTCACAAATTGAAATGTCTCTTACTTATTAACCTCTGAAACATTCGTCATGAATTTTTGCCTTTACCTTCGTGTATGATAAGAATCATGTCCAGATGTCAAACAGAAGTTTCGGAGTTTGAATTCTGGTGAGGACATAATTGATTATCTCACCTTTCCTGCTTCAAGAGCTTTACAAATAGCGCCTGAAGTAAACTGAGGTTGGCGCTAATTCTTCACCACCTGGACTTCCTTTTGTTCAAAATGTGAAGCAGAATGTAAGAGATTATATCCGACTAGTAGTCGGAAAGTTTGGTGTTCAAATCCCTTGATGGTACTGTTTATTTTCTTTTTTTTTCTGCTCCTATTAATACCTTACCGCTCTACAGCTTTCGCTTTGATTTCCTTCAAATCAAGACAAGAACAAAGACAAAATCCCGGTACTAAGTTCATGTGGTTCATTTATCTTTTAAATAATTACGTTACATATCATAATAAATTATCACTTTACCAAAGTGAGCTGTTTATGAACGCTATATACTTTTTAATAATGTTCCGATTACAATAAATTTGCAATTTCTTAAAGTGTAATTTCTAAAAATGCAATTTTTTAAAATTTGCATCCTCAGTCTAATTTATAGGTGACTTTTTCGTTATAATACACGAGTATTATTCAATATCTCTGCTACTGAGTTTCAGTATAAATCTGGTATGCTGTGCAATATTCTTCACACTCAAAATTAAAAAATAAATTAATTAATAAAAATACTTACGAATTAAAAAGAAAAATTGTGACAACGAATAAAACAAAAAGCTTGGTCATTAAATTAATGTACTAATTTGGTGTACTAATTGTACTATTTAATGTAAAATCTTGTAATTAAATATTTCTTCTGTAGCATGTATGGATCGTAAAATAGAATATTACAATTAGAATACTCTACGATTGAAAATAACTTAGCAATTACGTTCAAAACTTAGCAATTACGTTAGTAAAAACGTTCTCCAATAACGTTTTAACTTAAATAAACAAGAATTAATAATCTCAATTACGAAGCACTTTTATGAGCTTCTTACTCGATATAATGACTGCATTTTCAAAGCTAAATAATCTGAAATCTTTTCAATAGCAAATTGCAAAATATAATTTTTTTTTAATGTAAGTGATAAAATATGATTTTTTTCAATGATGCGATAATATTGTGTACTATTTATATTTGAAAAAATAGCGAAATATTTATCATTTCATGTTAGTTTTATGTTATCCATTTTTAAGTCATAGGATTCTGTTGCATGTTTAATTAAAGCAACGCATTCAAAGTTTACTTGCTGTAGGAGGGATGCATCCATGGAAGAATTCCTGCACGTGATTCTTATTTATCTCATTTTTATGTATTTGTGTAAAACCACGATACAGGATGAAACAGGATACATATGAGATAAATATGAAATGAATATAAAATCTTATTTTAAAATGATCTTTCTTCCTATACCTTAAAAAAATATCTTTTTTCCTTCTCTTTCATAAAATTTCTTTTGCAGAATAAATCGTTGCATATTCAGTATAAAAAGAAGCACTAAGTTTTTGTAATGAAATTTTTTTACATCTTTCAGATTGTGAAGTCTCAGTAAGGAATAAATATCAGTAATTTTGCATCCTTTTTAACATTATTTGAGATGGAGCTGTGTTTTCTGCCATAATTAAAATTTATCATTTTTTTCTCGTTTATTTCAGAAGGATAATTAAGACTGATGTATTCTTCATTAATAATCTTTAATTTAGTTTATTCTTCCTTCATCAATAAACAGAACATGTATTTAATATTAATAATAATCACAATGTAAAAAGTGTAAAACGCGATGTTTTATTTTCTTCAATGAATGAATAAATTTAAGAACAATTTTCTAAAATTTAAAGAGAAGAAAACAAAAACCAGCGAGAAAAATGTAGTATGAAGTGCACTTAAACAAAATTATTGCCCCACCCAAAATGACCAGTAATTAAATATGGAAATATAAGATTTCAATTAATAAATCATTAAAGATCGCATAGAAAAGCAGTATAAAAGAAAACGCGAACAGTAAGCACATATTAAATAAATAATCATGTAAACGGACACAATGTTAATAAACCTAAAAGCGTCAGTAAATTAAAATGCAGATGAGAGAACTTAACAGAAAGAGAGCAAAGAGTGCACATAAAAATAAGAACGATTTTTACTGCTTTATCGTTTGACCAAACATTTTTGTTTACTTCGCTTGATCTTTGTTGTTCTTGAGAATAATACATAATAAAAATCGTGGTTATCTACTAAAGGAGCATATTTGATATAAATGAAACGTAAGTTTTAATAATACGTTAATAGCTTAAACGTAAGTTTAATAATTTTTAAACGTAAGTTAAGTTAAACGTTAAGTTTAATCCTTGAGCTTAACAAAATAGACGAACAGAGCGTCTCAGCCTATGACATATGAGAAAAACATGAGATGGCTAACGATAATCAACATGACTGGAAAAAACTACTGCGTTATGTCAATAGAATCTACTGCATTTAAGACAGCAGATACTTGGATGCACTTCCGTGCAATACTTCATATAAATGCTGTTTGGGATACTCTGCTAGATGTCCATCCCCATGCTCGTTTTCGACAGCTACATATCCTATGTCAGGATTCTGTGCATCACATTACCGCACTACGCTGGAGACAATCAAGGCTACTGGCCACGTCAGTAACTAAGAAGATACATTCACATGAATAGACACTTCCGGAAGACACATAATCTTCACACATTTCTTGGCTTCTACCGTTGTGTTACGTATAGCACTGGACTTGTCCCATCTTCAGCACTGCTGCAAATTTCTCAGCACTCTCCCTCTCAAATATGAAAAAGAGAATATAACAGAAAAATATTCATTTATTGAAGTTCAAGACCTAACAGATTCATACAGTTTCTATCTTTGTAACTGCCAAGATCCTTCGCTAAAATATCGGCAGGTATTTTTGCTGTATATTTAACGTCATTTTCCGTTTTGCCATTTAACTCTGTATATAATGAAAACTATTATCAGTTTGTTTCGTTGGAGAGTGATGAACTGGGGTTTCACTAAATGATGTACACTTTGATTGTCATTATACGGCACAGTTGGTTCTGCTACCATCTCCGAGAAACCTAGCTCTCTCAATAACAAACGCAAGTGAATGACTTCTTTCGACGCCTCTGTTAACGTTAAGTATTCTGCTTCAGTACGTGATAACGTTACAGTCTTTGTTTACGGAATTCGCAAGAAATCGAACTTCCTGCTGTTGTAAAACCATAGCCACTAAATGATTCCCTGTAGAGAGTATTTTCGGCCTAATCCCCGCCTAAATAGCATTTAGGATTTTCATTTTTTTCCGATAAGCTACCTTAACATTTAACGTATATTTGAGGTAGTATAGTACTAATTTTACTTGAATCCAATGAAGTGAATTAAGGATCCGATTAATACATAGTCTTGTTCTCACTTTCATTTTCTTTTGTGATTCTTAATGATTCGTATAGTTTTAAGTTAGGGTTACCGTTGAGGTTAAGGGCTTACATTCTTGCATACCGGACCCACTCAAGAATTCTTTTATATCTGAAGTTGGCTAACTGACACTTTTTCATTTTGTTCAATGTTAATTGCTAAACACTATTTTATTTTACGCAAGTTCCTCATTTCAAAAGTTTTGATGAGAGTTTTCTTATTATGTGTCACATGTGATTCGCTTTTAGTTCGAATTATCAAATCATGTATATAAATAGCAACTATGATTCAGCCATTGGTTCCTTTTTGGATATGTATTCAATTATTCGACGTTAAATTTAAAATTTAAGTTTCCGGAAAGTTTTATATAATTTGAGTTTCCACATTCATCGTACTTGCATTAAGTCAAGAGATTTTTTTTTGCCTGCAAACTTTGCTTTCAGAAGTTACGAAATAGTTGAGACATGAAAATCAATTCATCAATTTTCCCATTCAAAGGTAAGCTGTTTGAACATCCGTTTGATGTATCTTCAGATCATATTCGACAGCTAAGGCGAGTAATTTGCGTTATCAGTTATTAACGTTAATCTTACATCTACCATTGCACATGTGTGTGGTTGATCCTGAATCGATGAACCAAATACTTGTTGCTAATTCTCACGTAGTATTTATTGACAATGCTGAGAGAACAATTTTATTTAGAGGATTCTTCATTAGGATTTTATTTCTTCTACATTCTGAAAGCTTTGTGTCTTTTTCTCTGGCTGTTATGACAACTAATGTCTTTTGCATACTTAAGATTCTTTTGCGCCTTCTCATGGTATTTAGTAACTTTCGCGTTGCCACGGCATTTGGTAACTAATGCATCCTGCGTTTAGCTCCTTTCCTGCGCTTTACAGTTTTGACAGTTAGATTCATCTAACATAATTTTTAACGTGTTTAAATGAGTAACATATTTTTTAGCGCGTTTACGTTTAGTAATTAATTTTTAGCGTGTTTATATCGGGCAATTCATCTCGAGATTCTATAGCAATTCTCTGGTTAAGATACATAGTTGCAAGTTAGGAATTCTTCTGGAAATCCAAATCCCATTTCTGCGAGTGAAAGAATGAGGTTAAGTAACCCTATAATTTTTTAAACTTCTGTGAGATAATTTGCTTCATAAAGGTTAGTTTCTTAACAGAGTCTTTAGACTGATGGATTTCGTGCAGTTTCATACGCGCTTAGTAAAACATTTGACATTTTAATGTTCACTACTTCCAATTATTTCACGTTCAGAGCAATAAATGCTAAAGTTCTTTTTTTATCTTTTCTACCCATTTAGCAATTTCGGCTTGGTTAGTTTCGGTAGCTTCTGCCTTGATTAACTGCCCACTTTCGACTTCCCAAAGTTCTGACAGGAATAAAACCATTTTCACTTGGAAACGCCGTTTTTCAAAGTTAGTGCTATCTAACTTCTCAGTTTGAATATCCGTGTTCATCATTTTTATTAGTGACATGCAATTTAAATAAAATTAAGGTTAAAAATATTATTGTTTACCATGTTCTACACCAAGAAACACAGACGATTGACTTACTGCTTTAACATATATCTCCAACAGAGTCTCTGGCACCTGGAAAACTGCAGCAATAACCTGTTGTTTGTGTTTTGGTGCTGTTTAGAATAATACGTATTAGAAAACGTGGTTTCCACTAAAGGAACATATTTGATGTAAGTGAAACACAGGTTTTAATGGCGTTTTACCTGAGCTTAACAAAATAAGTGAAAGGTGCAAGTCAGCCCATGACTGAGAAAAAAAAATAAGATGGATTACGATGGTTAAGCTGACTCATATAAACTACTGCGTTATGTCAATACAGTCTGCTTGCCAAATCATTTAAGTTGTTAGGTACTTGGCTGAAATCCCGTACACCATATAAATGATGTCCGGTATCCAATGATTTCACGTTCAGAGCAATAATTGCTAAAGTTTTTTTTTATCTTTTCTACACATTTAGCAATTTTGGCTTGGTTAGTTTCGGTAGTTTCTGCCTTGATTAACTGCCCAGTCTCGACTTCTCAAAGTTCTGACAGGAATGAAACCATTCTCACTTAGAAACGCCGTTTTTCAAAGTTAGTGTTATCTAAGTTCTTAGTTGAATATCCGTGTTCATCATTTCCACTAGTAACATGCAATTTCAGTAAAGTCAAGGATGAAAGTATTAATGTTTACCATGTTCTACACCAAGAATCACAGACGGTTGACTTACTGCTTTAACATATATCTCCAACAGAGTCTCTGGCACCTGGAAAACTGCAGCAATAACCTGTCGTTTCTGTTTTTAATGCTGTTTAGAATAATACGTATTAGAAAACGTGGTTTCCACTAAAGGAACATACTTGATGTAAGTGAAACTGAAGTTTTAGTGGCGTTTTTCTTGAGCTTAACAAAATAAGTGAAAGGTGCAAGGCAGCCCATGACTGAGAAAAAAAATAAGATGGATTACGATGGTTAAGCTGACTCATATAAACTACTGCGTTATGTCAATAGAGTCTGCTGGCCAAATCATTTAAGTTGTTAGGTACTTGGCTGAAATCCCGGACCCCATATAAATGATGTTCGGTATCCAGTGATTTCACGCCGTTTTTCAAAGTTAGTGTTATCTAAGTTCTTAGTTGAATATCCGTGTTCATCATTTTCATTAGAGACATGCAATTTCAGTAATGTCAGGGATAAAAGTATTATTGTTTACCATGTTCTACACCAAGAGTCACAGACGGTTGACTTAATGCTTAAACGTATATCTCCAACAGACTCCTGGGTACCTGGAAAACTGAAGCCCTGTTGTTTGTTGTTTCGTGTTGTTTAGAATAACACGTAGTAGAAAATGTGGTTGCCACCAAAGGAACATGCTTGATGTAAGTGAAACAAAAGTTTTAATAGCATTTTCCTTGAGCTTCAAAATAAGTGAAAGGTTCAAGTCAACCCGTGACTTGCACCTTTCAGTTATTTTGAAGCTCAAGTATCCGAGAAAAAAATAAGATGGATTACGATGATTAAATTGACTGATATAAACTACTCCGTTATGTCAGTAGAGTCTGATTGGCAAGTCATTTAGGTTGTTAGGTACTTGGCTGTTCCACTCGCATTCTAGCCTTCCACAGCTATATTCCATGTCAGGATTTCATGCGTAACATTCTCACATCACACTGGAGAGAGTTATGGATACTGGATACTGTCTGGAATATAACCAAGGCGACACACACCTCGGATAGGCACATCTTGAATCTGCACATACTTCACATACTTTTTTATTTCTGCTGTGGAATTGTATACATAGCACTGTTCATTTTATCTTTTCAAGACTGCGCAGACCATATATATTTGCAGCCTGCCTTAACATAGAGTCTAACAAATGGAGGAATGCAAATTTGCCAACAATTTAAAGTTAATAATTTCTAATTTCGTTCATCTTTCATGCAGCCATTTTCACAAGAATATGAAATATTCAAATTAAAATTCTATTAACATTCATGATTAGTTGACTTGAATGCTCTATCTGCTTAAATTAAAGAAGACTAACCTTTCTTGTTTGACTTTATTTGATTTAACAGCTTATAAATTTAATATGAGTTCTTTTCTTCTTTCCCATTCCGTTTACCATTGTACATGCTATATGAATTTAAATTACGTAATTTCTTGAGCATAGTGGCCTTAAAGTAAGAACGAAACCTCTTCCTAAACTGATTTATTTCCAAACAAAAAATATAAGTATAGTGAGGTAAGTTCTTCGCATCTTGCTAAATATAAGTTTCTAAATTTAATGCTTCTGGTGAGCTTCGCAAGCAGCCATTCAATCCAATAATTATTATTATGAGTGAAAATTCGAGAAGACCTTAATTTGCTAATAGGTTCTTCAACTGGTATATATATATATATATATATAGAGAGAGAGAGAGAAACGTTACTCAGATACTGAGTAACGTTTCTCGATGGCCATATCTATTTGCAGCCTGCCTTAACGTAGAGTCTAACAAAGCATAACCATGTGTAACGTGAATATGAACCATTTTCCCTTAGGAAGGCGTCCATGAAAGCATCTCATCCCTTAGGCAGATAACCATCGTATGTTTTACCGCTTCATAAAAACCTAACTTAACCATTAATGCGAAGAGATAGTAATAATTGTAAAAGCAATTCTATTTTTTCATGTATCTTATATTCTTTCTCGGTATTCAATTTACTTAATTGTCATTTCTGGAGGAGCTGATCGAAAGCAAAAGCGCAGGAAAGATATAAGGAAATAGTACGTTAATTGAAATAAAACGTAGAGCATTATGAAATTCGAAACACTAATAACTAAAGCAATTTCTTTCCAGAGAAACAAAATGGCTGCAATATGCAAGGCTACCATGGGCTACAAGATACACCAATTTTTAAAGCGAAACTGTTTCTAGATTTGTCTGAGACAATATCCGCACAGGAATATATCCGCACATAGAACAGCTACAAAAGTTGGAAAAGTAATTATCGTATAAACGTGATTGAGAAACCTTGAAGGAGAGCAGTATTTGCCTTTCACATGATAGGCATATTTGAGTTGCGTTACTTCTGTTTGCATTGGATCTGGATTTATTCCAAGCCTTTCTAACTATTCACGATCTAACTGAGTTGATGAATAGGAAACTAACATTTCTAACTAGAGAAAGTGTTGAGATAATTCATCTGCTTCGTTATAAACATTTCGCGAATACCCTGAAGATTCTCAGCACTGAGAGGGAGCGTAAGGAGAAAAGAACTTTTATCAGCAGAGAATAAACAGTGTTCATAACAACACTGAAATACATCTTGCTTCTATCGATGTATCTTCATACTGCATTGTCAACATATTATTCTGTCGATATATGTTATATGATACATATTCTTCAATCGAACCATTTTATATGACATATACAATCTTATTAAGAATTAGTTTAACGCTAGCAATTCATTTTGAAGAACGACTTATTATGCTTATTATAACGAAGATTATGGTTGTTTCTTCTCTGTAACATGCATGTTTTCTGTAGGCTCATTATTGCTTTGCGGTATATTTAGTTAGGCATCAAACCACTAAGGCTGCCTAATGTGAGATTCGGTACCCTTATTTTAGAATCAAACATAAAAAATCATTTTTCTTTTGTTGGAGGACTATTGGACGTATCTCCAATGATAAAGAGATTACACTACGCTCTGTACTGTACTGAATGTGGTACAGATTGTAATTGCTATGTTGCATTATGCGCCAAATGGGAAGGATGCCAGTCTAAAGGACATATTATGGGAAACAAGCTAGTACAAGGGGATTCAAACATGACCAGGATTGTTACTGTTACAAATAACTACCCGTGAACAGTGCTTTGGAAGAGTACAACCCATAACCCCCCTTACCTGTCGTACGTATTAAAAGTTGCTCAGTCGACTCTGGCAGTCGCGAGAGCATTGAGGGAACAACAGCTACCTCGGAGCGTGGATTAACTCATTATGATCATATTTGTCGGTCAAAAAATGTCTAGTCATCTGAAATTTAGCAAAGACTCCAAGTAAAATACGAAGAAAAGATTTTCTTACGATCCATTTGTTTGAATAGTTAAACTGCTGTGTTGACGGACGAGAGCGTATGGAAAGCATAAATCACACAAACAAACTTTGACCGTCTGAATGCGATTAGTCGTGAAAATAAGTGCATCACAATCAGAGAGCTTATATCGATACTTTGGGTCGGTGTTGGCAAACATCTTTATGAAAAAAGATTTTCAGTATGATAAGGTGCATGCCAGGGAAATTCTACTCACGTTGACAGACCAGAACAAAATAACGCATATGCAAACCGCCCGTTCTCTTCTACGGAGGTTTGGAATTAAAGGATACGTTTTATATAAGTCCATAGTGACCGCAACGAACCATGGGGGCTACTACTTTAGTGTCAAGTTCCAGTCGTAAATTACAATTTAAAGGCATGCACTTTGTGAGTAATGATGGCGCCACCGACAATATTCAGGCGTAAATTAGCAGACAATAGAAAACCTTCTATGAAACGATCATGGAAATGCTGCCAGAACATTGGCAACAATATATCGACTCTGGAGTAAAGTACGTTGAAGGGTGACAGTTTCAGCTAGTAGTCTTTATTCGAAATGAAGGTTTAGGTAAAAAAAGTCATTTTAGGTCAAAGTTGAACCACAATGTACTTATGTTGAACATGAAGAAATTTGTGAAACCACCCATAGGACCAGACCGTTCGCTGGGATTTGAATCAGCAAACTACTGACGTTCAGCTGCCGATCACTGAATTACCAGTGTTCAGCGACTTTACTTCTTTACTTTTGGGACATTCGTAGGCCATCAGAAGTGTGAAAGGTATAATTCTATGCTACCTTATGAAATGCGATACTGAGAGTATTTATAAGACTGTACTTATAACTGTTTTTACTTTAGCAAAAAGTATTTTCATTTTAAGTACGCATTCGAACCTGGCCCTTATTTAGCCTTTACATTTGACAATCAAATGTTTCGATAAAAATTTGAGCTTTACATTGTAATTAGTATAGCATTTTATTAGTCCAAAGGGATTTAGTCCCGAAGGATTATTACTTTCGTTTTGCGATTTTGCGTTGATTCACTCTGAATGCCCGATTCACTTTTCAAATTGTTGCCACTAAATGTTATCGCTCTGTATTAAATTTTAAAAAATGAAAAATCTGCATAAATGTATGCATGTTTCTCGCATTGTGATAAAACCTAGAGCCATCGAATTTTGAATGACGTAATCCTACTGCGAATATGGGCATCTGGAAGCCCTAATTTTGAATTTGAAATTTGCTTTATTATCGATTTTATGTTTTGTAACATTACGACGGAAAAAAAACATTTTTATCTCCAGCGCACGAGACTTACGAAAATTCTAAAGATATGTTCATTTTAAAATGATTTTGCGATATTGATTTTGACTGAATTTTATGGTTTGAGTACGTAGTACATGATATTTAATAAAAAAAGGTAGCACACGAAACGTTAAAAAAACGCGCCTTTGGACGTAATTTAAAATCTGAAATCTTTCAGATTTTTTAGTTTTTTATTTTTATTCTTGTCCTTCATTTTACCAATTTTATGGATATTCTTTCGTTTGCAATCTTTTCCCTTGATTATAAATGTTTTATTTCGGCATTACATGTAAAATGTTTTCCTTATAACGCGTGTTTCTTTTTGTGTTCGGACAACAGGAAATGGTAGGGAAAAGAGACCAACTCAATGAGAGCCTCAAACTTGTATAGATTTTTTGAAGTATTATATATAAAAAATTCTTTGAATTAATAACCATTATACTAATTGACGATAGCGGTATCAGTGGGTTGATCGGAATGAAACCGGTTCTTGTTGTTCAGTTAATTGACTTTGTTTAGGGCTTCAAAACACTTTTCCCTCGACAAGTTCTGTTTGAAGCTTTAAATAAAAAAAGAATTAACTTTGTTTTTTACTGTTTTTGTTTTCTCAACCTTTTTACTTTTTCTGTTCCATATGTATATTATAAAATTTGCAAATTCATAAAAATGAAAATAGGTAGGGGATCATGGTTCTTACAATCCTTAAACTATTCTCTCATATATTTCATTTCCCATATTAGATTGCATGAAAATAAAATATCCGAAGGTGTTATTTGTATGTAGCGATATTTTCAGTTCATAACAAAATTCCTCAGAAGCTTAAGAAAGAAAAAGAGCAAGCATTTCAATGTATAGAAATATTTTAAAGAATCACTTCCAAAAAAATTCACTGTTAATTCCACGGCTTTTGATACGATGGAAAATGCATACCATCGCAAGTCTCTCATACGTTCCCACGCTTCGCGAGAGAAAACTTTAATCTCTACGGAAAAATAAGTTGTCATAGGTAGTTTTAAATATACTTGTAGTTTTCTTTATTTCGAACTAAACTTTACTACTAAGGGCATCTCAGAATATTAAAACAAATTTAAAATGTATAAGAATCTACTTTTTTATTGTCTTGTGGATATTCAGATAAGAATTATTATTTTGCAAGAAGATAAGAAATCTAGAAATTTATTTTCTCACTGCACAATTTGTGTGCCTTTCATCGTGAGTATTACTTAATTATGAACTTCTGTGAAATTCTAATGTAAAATGTGCAAAAATAAATCTTTATGAATTAATTTATGTAAGAAAAATTAAAACTGGCATGTATTCCATAGCATCAGAGACACGTGAGTTGTATTGTTGTTACTAATGGGTTGTACTAATTGTTGCTACTAATTATTGTTACTAATGTGCTACTAAAACTTAAACGCAAAAATACGAATGAAAGATAATCTTGTTTTACCAAAACAGAGCTTTTATTCAACGAATTCGAAAGTGAGACACACGTGGTCTTTTCTGCAAAACAATTTGTATTAACGTGGTGCAAAGCTATGGTGCAAAGAAGAAGAGAAAATGAACAAAAACGGCAACATATTAATGAGACAGAAAACATTTTATTGAAAGGTTGTACTACAACAGGTGTTCGAAATTACAATCAGAAATCGTCCGGCAGGCCTGACAGCGGCGCTGCATAGAAGTCCTTACGTTCTGGAAGATTCCTCCTGGCATTCTTGTAGTACGTGGCGCTGAGCGTAAGGTTGAGTGAACAGTGGTCTTGCTGAAAGTCATCATTTGCTATCCGTTTCCCGAGGTACAGTACAGGTATATGTAAAAGTATGGAGGACACCAGCGACGTTCCATGAGTCAACTGGTAATGCCTTTACACACTAAAAGAAAGGAACACTAAGGAAAGAAGAAAAAGAGGGTGGAAAGTGCCAAGTTTTATAAGAATTTATATAGACTGAAGCTTTTCAAATAGTCTAGAGTTTGCTTATTATGGTGCGCCGTTACGAAGTAGTAGGATGAACGCGTTTTTAAGCGATGAACTGGTCGACATGCTGATCGTCTAAGGAGTTGCGGATTGCAACGGGCACCCCGCTCGCCGGTTACACCAGGAACAGGCGTGCTCCACATCACACGACCCCCGCAAGTGAGAATAGAAGGTTACGCGAGACTGGATGTTTAACGAGAGCTGCAATGAATCGACAGCGAAAGACAGGACACCTGGAAATGAGAAGGCGGTCTTGCGTCTGGCAGAAGACAATCCAAGTACGAGTACTCGGAGTAATAACCCAACAAGTGGGTTAATCTAGATCGATTTTCTCGAGGATACTCACAGCAAATCAAATGAACGCATAATATCTTCATCGCGTCCATTATTAAAGCCTGAGGATTATCCACTCCGGAGGACGTTTGCTACATGGTTCCTGCAAAAATGTACAGCGCAATTGCTGCGCCCATATTGCTCACGGATGAAGCATACTGTTATGGATTTTGTATATATTTAAAATTGTAATTAAAATTGTTTTAGTTTCCCGTGCAACGCAGACGATTTTTGAAGAGAAAGCTACTTTTGAAAAATAAAAATAAAAGAGTGCGTACATTTAATATTTAATAAATAAATATCTCGTAATTGCTGTTGCCATCCACAAAAATCGAAAAAAATCGAGAAAATAGGTTTTACCAGAATGTTCTAGTGAATAATTAAAAAGCTTATAAAAGCCGAATTAAAACACCTCAGCTCAGTTGTAGCTGTTTTAAGCTAACTGTTGTTTACATAATGCTGTTATTTACTGCAATGAATTCGCTTTGAGATTGGATTAACTTTCTCTTTTGAATTGAGTTCCGTTTAACGTTTCAGATATTGTGATATTGTACGAATATCTCTGAGGAAATATTTCAGCATCTTGCTTTATTTCTTGTGAAAAGAATAAATTTTGTTAACTTTTTAACGATTTGTGAATTCAATCCATTACGAACCCTTACGTACGCAATAATACTTTAGACGAGAGGAAGCCTTCAAACATAAGGAAGCCTTCAGCATAACGCCTAGGTGTGGGCTTTAGTTGAACCCTCATCGTACGCAACCACATGCAGCTCAAGTGTGTTTCTCGATCAGTCTTTCGGACGAAAGAAGAAGCGAAGGTAAAAGTTTACAATTGGGTGTCCCTTCTTTTTTTGACAATTCTTTTTTGACGCCAAGATCGGCGTCGAAAGGCACAATTTCAAGATGGCCGTTACACAAAACCAAAATAAGAAGTCAAAGAATTGCACGAACTCGATATCCTTGTACACATCGATCTATTTTCATTTAAAAAGCATCCTAGAATTTCACAATCTAGATATTGCGCACTGCCTTAACTTTGTCCATGTACACATCGATTAATTTTCACTTAAAAAAATCAGGAAGCTAAAACAAAGCTAAAACTATCATGGTAACCAGAAATGGGGTTTCATCGCCAAAAACTGAACAAAATTTGTCGCCAATAGAAGGTGCACCCAATTCTACACTAAAGCCGAAGCGAATATTAATTAATAATTAATACTTAAAAAATGAAATAATTAATGATTAATTAAATAATTAAAATTTAATAAAATTCAAGAAGCGAGATGTATATGCGATTGTTGCTTGCAGGATTTATTGCTCTTATTTAAAAGTTATTTGAATGCGGAAATATTTTAATCTTTGAGATAAAAATTATATTATTCGAAAGCCCTTCAGTGGACATATAGTTTGAGACCACTTTTGGATCTGAGAGTCAAGTGGTTTAGGAAATATCGGTGAAATTCTAGGAATATGGTTCAAACTCAATTCATCCATTGAACTATAGCGGAAAGTTCAAGTTTGAGACATTAAAGATTCATTTAAGCGTTGAAGGATTTCTTCTGGACTGTGTACAGAGTTCTAACGGAGGCTTTGGGACTATTGGAACAGTGAATTACTAAAGGATACACTTTTCTAAGGATTATACAGGATGCAGTTAGTATGGGATACAGTTGGATATAATTTAGGCTAATCTTTGGAATATGGTAACTGGTAGTTTGGCGACTTTTGGCGACATTTTAGTAAGGCGATAAAAATTATAATAATAATAATAATTTATTTATTTATATTTTAATTAAATGATAGTCATTTTGTGCATTACGCGTTTGTAGCATTTTGCAATCCATTTCAGTACAAGTAAACCTGCATGGAAATAAGTTAAATATTTGACACTAAGTATTTGCAACCATTTTTAATGTTTGCCTTGTAAATTCGCAGGTGACTTTTATAATGGATAATTTAGAGGAAAAAGAAAATTAATGTAATTTCTTGCATATTTTATTTATTTTATACGTGCAAATGTTCATCCTTGGAAAGGGTATATGCAAGCTATACCCTTATACATATAAAAGCTTGCATAGTATACATACTTTTTAGCGATCAGGTAATTTCGTATATGTCCTTTTTTACCAACTTCAAAGATTCACAAAATTTTCCTGCATTTTCGTGGAAATTTTTCTAATTTACGAGAAAAATTATTTACATGTTTCATATGCAAATTTCCCTGTAAAAACAAATTTCTTTGCACGTTTGTTCCCCTACTTTTCGGAAAATTCCGATCGCGATTTTAGCTAATAAGCACTTGAAAACAATTTCGCACCTAATCTTCGTCATGATTAAGCACTTTTGTTCCATAAAAATTCTAGCATAAACGTAATTCCGCTAGCAGATTGTTGGAAAAAATGTTGAGTTAAAAAAAAAAAAAAAACCTTTACTTCGTGAAAACAAAATGGCGTCCCCCAAAAAAAACTGGCAGGTTGCTGTAGCAAGGTTGCTCGCCAAATTTTCGCCAAAAAACCGCCAAGTTACCATAATCCGAAGATTAACCATAATTTGCTATATTCTAATATTTTAGTGAAATTTGTTTACTGTCATTGGGTTGTAATTATTATTATTCATAGATTCTTGAAGTGTTATAATGTTTAATATACTGTAATGTATTATAATTTGTAGTAATATGTTTTAATATTCTTAATGTCTAATATTATTGTAGTTAAAAATCAGTTACGCTGACTTATACTGTTATTTCACTTAATTTATTTATTTTTCATTTTCCTTAAACGTTTAAAGATATTTAACTTTGTTGCCAATTCATAACAAGCTTTCATTACTTTTATAGTAGCATTTAGATACGTTGCTTAATATTTATTTTCATTTTCTTTAAACGTTTAAAAATATTTAACTTTTTATCAATACTGTGTAATTTTTTCTTTTTCTTTCTTTTTTTTGGGACATTTTTAGACAAATTTGGCAATAATTATTTAATTTATTTATTATCTAATTTTACAATAATTTATATCATAATTTTATGAACTGATCATATTATTCCCAGTGCAGTATTTAAACATTGAATCGCATTTAGTGTGATTTGATTAGCATTAGATCTTTATGTAATATCTCGTAGTATTCTTAATGGCTTCTACTCATTTTTACTCTGCTTCTGCACCTCCCTCTGTAACTTCTGACCCAATTTTAGTACCACAAGCCATTGTATCAGCACCTCCTTTTGTAATTTCTGATTTAACTTCACTGCCTCCGCTTATTGATTTGCATAGCTCAAGATTACATACCTATTTAGAACAAGCCAACTCTGCATTACAATTAATCTCACCCTTAAACGCAAAGCATAAATTTAATACATCCGTTAAAAATCAGTTAACGGAGGCACTACTACTCGGACAACGCACTATTGTTGAACTTATCATAGCTAATCTCAAAGGTGAAAACGACTCCCTTAAGAAAATAGTTTCGTTTACGGAACCTACGCCTTTAAAGGAACCTGGTCAAATAGTTAAGTTACCTGCTGCGGTTAATCTTCGAATTATGGTAACTTGGCGGTTTTTTGGCGAAAATTTGGCGAGCAACCTTGCTACAGCAACCTGCCAGTTTTTTTGGGGGGACGCCATTTTGTTTTCACGAAGTAAAGGTTTTTTTTTTTTTTACTCAAAATTCAAAATTTTTTCCAACAATCTGCTAGCCGAATTACGTTTATGCTAGAATTTTTATGGAACAAAAGTGCTTAATCATGACGAAGATTAGGTGCGAAATTGTTTCCAAGTGCTTATTAGCTAAAATCACGATCGGAATTTTCCGAAAAGTAGTGGAACAAACGTGCACAGAAATTTGTTTTTACAGGGCAAATTTGTATATGAAACATGTAAATCATTTTTCTCGTAAATTAGAAAAATTTCCACGAAAATGCAGGAAAATTTTCTGAATCTTTGAAGTTGGTAAAAAAGGACATATATGAAATTACCTGATCGCTAAAAAGTATGTATACTATGCAAGCTTTTATATGTTCAGCTTGCATATACCCTTTCCAAGGATGAACATTTGCACGTATAAAATAAATAAAATATGCAAGAAATTACATTAATTTTCTTTTCCCTCTAAATTATCCATTATAAAAGTCACCTGCGAATTTATAAGGCAAACACTTACTTGCAAATACTTAGTGTCAAATTTTTAACTAATTTCCATGCAGGTTTACTTGTACTGAAATGGATTGCAAAATGCTACAAACGCGCAATGCAGAAAATGACTATCATTTAATTAAAATATATATAAATTAAAGAACACTAATTAAAATATAAATAAACATATACATTAAATTAATAAAAATTATTATTATTATTATAATTTTTATCGCCTTACTAAAATGTCGCCAAACTACCAGTTACCATATTCCAAAGATTAGCCCCTGCTGCTTTAGAACAACCTTTTACTCTTGTACAAAGACGGAAATAAAAAGCTCCACATCAACAAAAACCGTCTGAGTACGTGTTATTGGTTGCGGCTAAGGATACGAACATCTCTCCAAAGGCGATTCAGGAACAGCTAGCTTCCTCTTTAGAATTCAAAAAAGTAGGAGTACAGATTCAACAGATAAGACCCACTCGTTCTGTTATGTATTACATATTTCAGTTGTGATTTAAATTGTTTTAAATGTAATGATTTAACTTATTTTTGCTCAGACTTAAAGATTAATTTGTTTTTATTTTTGTAGTTGAACTTAAGTTTCTTTGCCTTGTTGAAAAGTAATTGTTGTCATTTAATTTGTTTTCGTGACAGTTTTGGTTAACGCTGATTTTTAAGTTGCTTGAGTAATTAATTTTTTCTTCTTTTACTTTTGGTTGGTTAACTATTTAAATTTTTGTTTAGTTAATTTTTTTTCTTAACTTGGTTGTTAATGTTAATTTCTTGTTAAGTTGACCCTTAAGGTCAATTTTTTTTTAAAGTTCTTC
>KK119093.1:642430-668834 GCA_000611955.2 Stegodyphus mimosarum | reverse complement strand
CACCCTGCTGGAGAGGGTAATTCCAACACTACTAACCCTACGTCAAGGTCGAGGGGACGGGGTGTTTTGCTTACTCGCAGGCTTTTTCTATGCTGGAGTGGGACCCCTCGACGAGGCTAGTTCTGCTGAGAGGTGACTGACCTTGGTGTATCAGCGATTATTCGCCAATTTCTGGAGTTCGAACTACATTGGCTTCACCTTCCTGTGTGTTTTTCCCCTGGGGTTGCCGGGCTGTTGGCTGTTTTCTTACCATCTAAAATCGCCAATCGAGCATTTTTGGCGATTGGAGTAAAAAGGCTGCGAGTCAGAGACAGACACAGACGGAGATTGGAGCTGAGAGAGACAGAAGTGGGCGACGACGAGAAAAGTACTATCTGGAGCCACGAGAGTTGCTGTCTGCGTTATCATAGAACAAACGATGTCGGAAGAAATGGATGAGAGAAGGCTCCTATGGAGGGCGGCGCAAATGTCAAAACAAATTTCTTAACTAATTACTTTCTTTTTCTCTCCTTATAGAAAACAAGTGAAAAGGCTAGAGTAGAAAATTTTGTTGACGTCTACTGCCATGATTCTGTACCCTTACCATTGTCAAATTCGGTATGAAAAACTTTGATTTATTCTGTTTCCTCACCACCACGACCTATGTAAAAATTTGTATTTAGTCAGTTATATCTTAATAAATTCTATATTTAATTTTAACTTTTCTTGTAATGTTTTCACTTTTAATTTAGAACACTGGACCCAATAGTATTTTTCACAACGCATTAATTTAAGTATTCTGTTGGAGCTAAAAACTATACCACTATTTACTGTTTATTTAAAACCAGTTTTACCAGAGATATTGTGATTATCATGTATGTCACAAACTTTACCTATTCATGTGATTTAGAATGATTATCCAAATTTTGATTTTCATTTGATGTGGAATTTAAAACATAAACTCTTAAGTATTAAAAACTCCAACAGTTCTAAAGAGTTCCTGATTCAAATTCTCTGAAACAACCTTGAATTTGGAGTGCATTTACTAAAAACACTCAATCGATTTCGAGGGCAACTACAGGTTCCTCCTCATCAGGAGAACAAAATATCTAGAAAAGAGAAAGCAGCCTCAGCAACGGCTCTTTTATACCCTCGGGTAAAACCACGCACGAGGAGGCAACGCCATCTATCGGCAAAAATAATAATCAAAAATTAATTTAATAGAATTTTAAAAGCGCTAGGAAGGACTTGATTAGACTTAAAATCATTCACCAAACATGCTCAATCTCTGTGAATATGAAAAGCCTCAAGAAAATCCAATTCACCAATGGAAGAAGCTTTTTGGATAATTTTTGCAGATCCAAAGTCAAAATTATGATTAAATTTCCAACTATGATATGCTATTGATGGCTTCTTGATTTCGCCCTTTCGGACATAAGGTTCATGTTCCTTGATACGAAACGTTAACGCTCTTTTTGTTTGGCCAATATATCTCAAGCCACACTGACACGATACACTATAAATTCCCCAAGAATTAAAGTCAAAAACAGAATCTTTTAGAGTTGAACCGTGAATTTTATTAATAGGGAAGAAACTGACCTGAAAATTGAATTTATGGAGAATCCGTGCAACTTTATTACTAACAGAAGGATAAAATGGAAGCACGACAAGGTCATTAATATTATTTCTAACAGTGGAATGTGTTCTATGATGGGAATCAGAAGAATGTGTAATAGCTTTATCAATGATCACGGGAGAAAAACCTCGGTCAATAGCAACTGCTTTTAAATAATTAAGTTCATTGGTAAGCAAGGATTCTGTGGAACAAACTTTGAGCGCGCGAAATACATAATAGTAGAAAGAAGCCATTTTTTGCTTAACAGGGTGGCATGACTTAGCATGGGGTGGTAAACAAACTGCAAAAGCTTTACGGTACACAGTAGTGCTAAAATCAATTTCATTGAGGATTATAAGAATCTCAAGGAAGGGAAGGGAATTGTTGGATTCAACTTCAAGAGTGAATTGGATGGCTGGATCAATTGAATTTATAATAGATAAAATCTCGAATAAATCATCTTTATTACCATCAAAAAGTGCGAAAGTGTCATCTACATAACGAATCCAGAGACGAATGTTAAGTAATTCTAATTTTTCTGTATCCGATTCCCTGAAAGGAAAGTTGTTTAAAATTTAGTTTGATGATGAATGGCCTTGAAGGCACTGGAGAAAAAATATACTCAACAGATTACGATGAATGATCCCTGAATATACTTCTTTTAGTTCCTCGCAATTTTATAATGAATATTTCCTGTCTCTTTAATGTAACATTCCACAGCTCTTGGAGGTAGGATTCAGTAAAAAGGAATGGACTTTTTTTGACAAAAGATGCTTCCTTCTGCATACTTGTCGAATAGTTAGGAGCTCTGAAGTTAGATAATTTGAATAAAACAAGAATAATATTTCTTGTAGGTGGTGACGTATCTTCGAAAAAAAATTTCCCTCTGCTTCATTTCCCATTTACTGTTAAGTTTGCCCTTGGAAAATGAGTAATAAGCAATCAGACTGTTTACAAAGAGGGTGTCTATTGCTTTTTAAGAGTCCTATGGGATAGCCGGTGTCCTGCCGCGCTCATGGGAGAGTAACAGGAAACGTCTCTCTCTCTGGGTAAGAAGGGAAATCATATTTCCATAACTCTACTGCCGTTCGTTGGTCTAACTAACCTCTGAGTTCTAGCATACTCCTCGAATAAGTAAACGACGATGTCAGAAATGGTTGCATCAAGTGTAAATTTTAATTAATAGCCAAGAAAATGGATGAACAGGAGGATTTTTGGTAAAAAAATTGTGAGAACGAACGAAGGAGCGAAAAGAATAAAAGAAAAAGAAGAGCTAATTGAGATTTTGCAATGAGAAAAAAGAAACGACGGACAGAAAAGTAGAAAATATATAGAGAGAGATGGAATGTGCACAGATTAAAGGAGTTTGGAGTTTGATTTGTGAGATGAAGAAACTACTATTGGAGTATGTTATTTAGTGTATAAAATTAAAAAGTACTTATTATCATATACATTCGTTAATTACTGTATAAAATAAGAACAAAAAAGGGACGTGAACTTGTTAGCCCAACTAGGAGTCTGGAATTTCTGCTTCCGAATGTGACGCGATGAGCGACGTTCCATGTGATCTGTTTCTTTATGTTTGGGGTAGCTAATTCATTAATTTGTGGGCTGTTATTAGAAGATTTTTTAATGATTTATACCATATCAATATGGCTAAAAACTTTGTGACTTTTTAATAATTGAGCTTTTTAAAATAGCTGCGTCAAATAGTAAAGAATGAAGCTTCATGTGGATCATAAATTAATATTACATGGGGAATTTTTCATTTATTTAAGGAAAATATTCAAGCCACAATTGAATATTTTTACTGGATTATTTGCATACAAAGTTTGCAGCAAATATTTTCTGCAAGTGATCATTCGAGATCTTTTCAAAGCAAAATGGGCTGTTGGCTATGCTGTTAATTGAGTACCTACCTCTCCTTGCATATAATTAAAGTAACTCTCAGTTTGATACCTCTAAAACTTAAGCATGACATACACTCATTGCCATAAAAATTCGCGCACCAAAAAATAATTGTGGGATCGTAACGAAATTTGGCATGAAGGTACATGTCGGGTAGATATGTAAATGATTACAAATGCAGCGTAATTGCGCATTGCGTAATGCCACTAGAGGGCGTTGAACTTCATTCTTCTTGGAGTATAAAACAGGTAATCAGAGCTTGTTTCAGTGTACTTAATCTTTTACTAAGGAAACGCTGAGGTAGACATGCCATTACGCCGCCATCGAAGCCAATATCAGCAGCTATCAGAGTTCGAGGGAAGAATCGTCGGGATGATGGAAGCTGGGTGGTCAGGTCGTCAGCTAGGCCATTTGAATTTATTGTGAGGAAGTGTTGGAACCAGTGGACAGAAGAGACGTCATTTACACGGCGACCGGTCTCAGGACGTCTTCGACAGACCAGTCGTCGAGAAGACCGTCACATCATACGACACGCATGCTTAGAGCCAACTGCTTCATTGGCCGCCATCCAGACACAGGCAGCAGCTTCATTACGGGCCCCTGTGTTTTCCCGAACCATCGCAAGGAGCCTGGTTGAAGGAAATCTGGTATCGCGTCGCCCATTACGTGTGTTGCCAATGACACCCACCTACCGACGCCTCCGTTTGGAGTGGTGTCGCGCACGACAGGATTGGACTTTAACGGAATGGAACCAGGTTGTCTTCAACGACGAATCTAGAGCCAATTTGAAAAGTGATGACAATCGTGCTCGTGTGTGGAGGACTGAAAATATCACTGACTATCACTGAAATTCTTTCGCGACCCCAGGACCCGATAATATTTAATAAAATTTTGTGGGACCCACAAATCCGACATTACACAAATCCGACACACATGTGAGTGAAACTCAATTTTTCTAATTTGTACTGTATTATACTATTGCAGTTTTAGGTCGTTAACTTTAATTTCTAATTATAAGACATCGAACAATGTGAAAATATTAAATAAGTAACAGGCAAAAGGACGACATCGTGTGCAAAAGCAAGTAAAATGAACGTTTGTGTTACAAAAATGCGTTGAAACGTTTTTGTTGTTTCTTTGTCTCTATTGTCTTATTTTTACCTATTTTCAGATACATTGCGTAAAAATATTTAGTAATTGTAAAATTATTATAACAAGAAACATCAAAACTGCTCAAATTGTTTCCACCCCATGCTGCAGACCCACAGTTTAAGAAACTGTGGCAGACCCACAGATTTAATGTATCTTTCTGTATTATAAAGTAATCCTATCTTGTGAAAATATTGCAATTTAAGTGTAATTTCAGTCATATAAAAATACATGTCTCAAAAATTATTTTATGTAATTAGGGATTTGATAACTGTTGTTGCAAAGAGCATAGGTGTCATTTAAATACCATTTACTATTCGTGAAGAAATTCTTCATAATGATGGCAGTACGTATATTTGAGTCAACCCATGTTCGAATTACATAATTACAATTTCATTATTACATTCCATATTTACAATTATGAAAAAGGTCTTTTTACGCTTAGGCAGATTAATTTCGAATACATACAAAAAGGTATCTTCGTGGTGTCTATCTTTATGTCCGTAATGTAAACAAATTTTTGATTTATTTTGCTAATCTATATAGCAAAACAAATTAATTCAAACAGCTGCTACCTAGGTAGCAAACTTATAAAGGTTTCCTTTTACAAGTTACAATTTGGTCTTCATAAGGGTAGGACAACTTTTCTGTAAAGGCACTTTTATGAAACTTCTGTATTTCAAACAGTGGCTGACTTGTATAAAGGTGTTGGCACCATTATGAAGCTGTTCCTTGTCAGTTATAAGGATGCAGTGTCAGTCCTAGTGTTACGTAATCTTTAAATAAGCATCTAAAATATGCTCAGAATAAAGGAATAGAGGAATTAATGTTAAAATAGGCATAATGTGTAAGATATTTTGGGGCATACTATTAATAAGTTTCATTTATAATAAAATTTGTAGCATTAAACAGAGATGAATGTTTCATCGCTACTCTATTTGACACAGAGAAAGGAACTTTTTTGTTATTAAGGAATTGTTTACATTTTTATCAAAAGGAACAAATTATAATAGAGTTTAATTTTTTGTAGCATAAAGGTTAAATTCACTTGTTATTTACTATTCCTAAAAAACTTGGTTATGCTAGGTTTGCTTTCAGCATTTGAATTTAATATTTAATACTTAATTTGATATGATGAAATTAAATAGGAAACAAATATATAGCATTTTTCAAATCATTAATATTTTGGTAATGTTCATTTTATTAACTGTTGTCTTCACTTATTTTTCAGATGCTGAATTTGAAAAAATTAGTTCAGTTTCCTACTGCTTTTATGTATTTGTGAAGACTTGTAAAAATTTGAAATTTAATGTAAAACTAGATAAGTAAAATACTGTGTATTAATTTTATAGCTTCATCATTTAGGTTTTTGTAGGCATCTTCTGAATTCCATAAGAAAAAGTATTTTCTTTTTATTTACTTATTTTCTTTTGTAGTATTAATATTGTCTTTTTAGAAACAATGGAAAAAAGCTAGGAAAATATTTAACATTTAAACAATCAATCATTAATTATAATTCATGCTTTCTTGAAAGACTTAGAAATAACACTGAAATCATAACACATATCATTAAGTGTTCCAAACTTAACCTATCCGCGGATTAAACATCAGAATGTCTGTTTATAATAATGTTTTATATTAAGGTACCTAAAACAAATGAAATTTAATTGAACAGAAATGTAAAAGGCATAATAAATTTTAGGATTACGGGATTTTTATTATTGTTGTTATTGGTGATGAAATGAAAAGAGAATTTACTCCTCCCTTTCAAGTTAAGAATGATAAATCACAATGTCTAAGAGTCATTTTAGTGAATAATAACATTAAGAGGGTAGTTTTTTTTTTTTTTTTGGCAGTCACTGTTCCTAATTTATGCACCCTTTATTATTATTTATTGATTTAAATTGGCTTTCAATTTTCATGAGACATATGAAACCAAAATTTTAGAGACTGCCATATATACGATATCAATTAGTCTATATTATTTCTCAATGGGTAAAATATGTATAGTAGTAAAGCTTTAGTCAACAAAAACACTTTCAAAATACATGGAAAAAAATTTCTGATGAGTTTCACTAGATCTTAAAAACAGCATTAGTTGTGAAACATTAACAAAAAAATAAAATGGTCATTAATAAAGAGGAAATTCCATAGAGATTGACACATAAGTAGAATGTCTGTGAAGAAAACTACAGGTATATTTTTATTAATGTAAGAAGTTGTAATCTGAAAAAAAAGGTAGGTGTCTCTTATTTATTTTTCTCAAGTTAAAACATACAAAAGTAATTTATTTTTGAAATTTGCTTAGTTATTTGATCATTCATGAATTTTTTAAATTACTTTATAAAATTATTTTAATTTTCTATTTCAGTAATTCCTTTAATATAAAATTCTACAGTATTAATTCGTATAGTTTTAGAAAACTGATTTGCTTAATGAACAACTTTTTGGTTTCTTATTTTAGCTTTTCATATTTAACAAATAGTGGAAAATTTCAGCACATGCAGGGGAAAAAATGTGTGAATGGTGTATTTTAAACATTGTAAAGCTTAACTATGTCCGGCACATATATTCTAATTTATCACTATAATAACTAAATGCACCGGTCTATGAAAATCAAATGTGTTTAAAATGGTGTTTTTATATTCGTAATGTACGTATATTATCTGCATATAATGATAGAAATATGATATTAACCTGTGAAAATATATCTAGAATTCATAAAAAATTAATTTTAAAAGGATTTTCAGTATGTATAGTAAAAAAAAAGCAAAAAATGTACGGAAGTTTCTGCGTAAATTATACGTTTGTGAAAAGTAAAAACATTGCTCGAATTTACGTAAATTTTCACTAAAAATATACGAAATGGGAAGATTTACGTACATGCGATAAATATACGAAAATTTTCAGTAAAAATATACGTAAATCCTCAAATTTACGTATATTATACGTAAAAGTTACGAATGAACCGCAATCTTTCGAGTAAATATACTTAAATTTTACGAGAACTTACATATGTTATACAGTAAAAATATACGTAAATATCTTCTATTTTTTCTCGGACACTTTTTATGATATTTTTATGTTTAACGTAACGCTTTTTATACGAAGGGCCGTTCGTAAATTGTACGTATTTTTCTGGTGCAATATACGAATGCATGCTGCCTGGGAATGTGCTCTATCGGGTTAGGATCCGGCGAGTTAGCTGTCCAGGACCCTAAAAGGAATTCATTCTATTGTTCCTCAAACCACTCCAACACAATCCGAATACAATTCTTTTGAACGGGGCGCTGTCCTGCTGGAAGTTTCCTACCACAATTAAACGCCCCATAGCCGCCCATGAGAATGTCCCTCCCCAAAGCATAATACCGCCACCACCAGCCTATGTATTACTTGCTGTAGACGGGGAGCCACTATTTGCCTGGAAGACGGTGTAACCTGACACAATCATTGACATGATGAATAAAACATCGTGATTCATCCGACCAGGCAACTGTCTTCCACTTATCCATGGTCCAATCTAGATGTCCCCGGACACATTCTAGGCGCAGTTGACAATGACGATTGGTCAACAGAACCACACGAGTGGAACTCATGCTGCGCAGTCCCATATCCAATAGTGTCAGCTGAAGTGTGTATTCCGAAACACTTTTGCACTTGAACATGAATTGTATTAGGCTGTCAACTAAGGCACTGTTTGGCTCTGATTTTGCTGTACCAAGCGGTACGGTATCCGACGTTTTTTGCTTTGATGACGGGTGAACGTTAACACTTTGACGTCTACTGTTGGTTTCGCCATAATTTATCCACTGTTCACGATCTGCCATTATCCACTGACTTATTTATTCACTGTTGTCATTTATCCACTGTTTACGATCTGTCGTTAGTACTTATGGCGTTAACATAAATACTAACAACAGATCTTGAACAGCTTATCGTGCAGTTGCGGATATACTCGTTCCGAATCTTCGGGGCATTGCAATCTGACCTTTATCAGATTCGCTTAGATCATCAACCTTTCCCAACACTCCCAAAAATAAATGCAAGAATGATTCCTTATTTTCTCCAGCAGCAGTTTACCACTATTTCCACTTAATCACGTGCCCTCCACGTCATTCAGATGAGTTCATTGAAAAATTCGGAGATAGTCATAACGTTTTGGCTCGTCAGTGTATACAAAGAATTTTAGGCCTCTTAAACGTAAATCTAACAAGATCAAAGTTTATCCCAAATTTCAGTAACACGTTAACTCATTTGTATGAGCTGTTTGTAACTTACTATTTTTCGAAAGTATTTAAACCGTACTAAGGATTGGCTTCTTTTAAAATTTCACTTTAAAACAAGGTATCAATTTTAAGGTATGTAATATATCGAGGTTTGATCTAAAATATTGTAAAAGGAATTATTCACCTAACTAGAATATTAAAAGCTTATGTGTGGATGTGTATGTGGAGCTTATATGTGGATCTTATCATCTTCTTTAGTTACACCTAGGGAATTTGAAATTGTTTTACAAAAATTGTTCCTAGATTTTTGTGATTGCGTATCGATCTGGCTGTGTGTTAGAGATCCAAATTAGTAATTTCACCTTGTTCTCATTTATCAAACGTTTCCACATAAACATAGCTGCCTAGAAACTCATTCTTGATCTAAGGCTTAATTTCCTGTAACATTACATCTTGACACTTAATATTAAATCTCACACTTGAAATTATAATGAGTTTAATATGAATGAAATACTGGAGTATGTAGTTTTATTTCATTGTAGAAATTCGAGGATAAATACATGGAAGAAATAAAATTAAAGGTTATCCTTTAAGGAAAATAATAGATATTTATGATAAAAGATTGCTTTTCTTCTATTTTAATACTTCATTTTTAATGTGACATCTTTACACTTAGCCACGTTCTTCAAATTAGCAAGCAGCATCAAAAGAGAAATTTTCGTTACGGATCCTTTAAATATAAAACCATGTACAGTGAATTCCTTATGAAGAAAACACAATTTTTGGTGTTGAATGGCATTACAAATAAAACAAAAGTAGGCAAATCTTTCATGTTAAAAGAGTGCACTAAAACACACTGTTCTCCGACACGAACATATGACAAAATTTTTTTTCACTCTGCAGAAAATGTAATTTGTTCCACATTTCTAATCAAGGGACATGCTTCCTTTAATTAAAATGAAACACCTTTACTGCCTAGTCTAGGAAAAGTCTCTTGAAATTGATCTTTCGTTTAAGTTCGAAATTGCACCACTTGTTCCATAATTAAATGTATGGATATTACGTTAATAAAACTCCCGCTAGTGTTAAGTAAATTTCTGCTTCAATTTATAAATCTCCTTTAAACAACATCTCTAAAATAATACGCCTGTTATAGCTATTTTTATTTTCGCTTATATTTTGTTTGTTAGTGTGTTACAGCTTAATTACTAGAGAATTTATTTTCCAGTTTACAGAATAAAAACATAGATTTAAGCTACATATCGTAGGACTTAAAAAAGGAGAAACAGATATTTTTACTTACTTGGATATTCTTTCCTTTTCTTTCTTTTTTTCATGAAACACAAAAGGCCAAACAATTAAGAGTATAATATAAGATTTTCTCAGTCTTTTTGACAGGCCAAGCAACGCAAACAAATTCTTTAGAAAGTAAATTAATCGAAGCCCAAGAATAAAATGCTTCATATATTCCTTAGGAGCAGTGCCGATTTAAGCAGTTTTGGCTCACTCTCTCAAAGTTGGGATTAGTGAGCCTTCCAACGGTTCCCTTTCAAAACCGTACTTTTTAGAGAACGTTTCTATGGATTCATGAGAAGTAACAAATGCAGAAAGTTTCGATTCAAAGTCATTTATGCTGCTCAGTTTTTAAATGCAGTTTTTATTATACTCTAAGGGAGAATTTGCTAGAAGTTTTATTTATGCTTTAGAAAAGTACCGTTTTTCATTAAGTCAACTTTATATGCCTTCAATCACGTTTTATACAACTTCCAACATAATTTCACATTTTATACAATTTCCGACATAAGGTTTAGTCTTGTTGTTTTCATTCTTTCTAACATTTTCTCTAACATGGGGATTTTGATTCAAGCATTTGAAAGGTGGGGTTGAATTATTTTCACCTCACTCATAATTCACGCTTTAGTAACACAGCAGCTATAATAAGACATAAATTTTTCCCGGCTACCAACAGGTAGCTAAAAAAGCAATCTATCAGATACTGAAAGCAGCAGCAAGTAGGGCTGAGAATTGTTTGCATCTGATCTTTGATTTCAGAATTGCTAGATGCTAACATCTATTTAAACCTAAATAAATTTATTACTGTTATTATTATTATTATGATAAATTATCTTCAATGCGCACATTGTTTTAACGTACAAGCGTTTTGCGATACATTCAAAATCATTAAAGTTTCAAAATGTAGCACGAGCAAATGATGCCATAGCAAAAACTTAGCAAAATCGCATACACATAAATTTTAGTAGCACAAATTTGTCAATAGTTGCAACTTTGCGAAAAATAACACGATCTGGCAAAACACACTTTGTAGACTTGCAGTATGTTTATAAGAAAGTAGCAGGAATTCTTTGCACATAGTAGAATGATTGACAAACTCGAGCAGGTGCGTAGTTTGACTTCTTGCACAAGAGTTTGCAACTGATAAAAGAATTGTTTCGCGAGCTTGGAGAGCCTTCCAAACGGTAGCAACAGTTGCAAGAAATGTTGGCAGGAGTCGAGGAAAAATGATCGAAACCAGCAGTCAATATTGCTCAGCAGTTGCGCAAGGCAACCAGAAGACAGATATCTCGGTTTACTGTGGACAGACAAATTCATATAAGTGGCCTATTCACCCATCATGCTGAACGCTGCATGTCATTGACAGGAGCCCACCGACTGCACAGTTTATAGTGGTGTAAAGAACACAAAATTGGACACCTCATCGATGGAATCGTTTCAGTGTAACGAATTAATTTCGGAAAGATATGGGGAGTAATATGAGCAAGCTTTCTTCCAACTAATATCGGGGAAATAACCCCTGTTGTTGTCAAGGTGTGCTTATATTGTGAGGCATTATGATGAACGGACGGACTTCTATCGAAAATAAGGAGCTCCAAGGTTTCGATAGAAGTTTACTTATTGGAGATCGTTATTCTTAAGAAATTATAGTTTGCCACGTCCGTCTTTTCCGTGGGACCATTGGTGCCGACTTCTTTTTTATGGATGACAATGCACGGCCACACAAGACTCGCACTCTGCATGGGTCCTGGAAAGTAAATATATCCACAGAATGAATTTGCCAGTGTATTTTCCTCATTTAAATCTTTTTAAACACATGTGGGGTAATTTATGGAGACACCTGGCCTCACGAACGTCCCTTCCGAGGAGGACCAGACAAGTGAAATAGATGCCCTTAAAGAATGGAAACGCTTACCTGAAAAACTGTTAAATAATCTGATGTTGAGAATTGTGAAACTCAAGCATTGTAGATGGTGCAACGCAACCATTGCACTTAAAGGAGGTCATTTCTTAAAGCTGTTTGGTTTGTTATTCTCCTTTTTGGCCAGACAGCTTTTTGTACCAAAGGCATTCTGTCAATAATGCCTTTTCCTTTTCGTTCCGTACTGTTGCATCCTACTCATTTAGTTTTGTTACTGTCCTCCTTTAAGTAATATATTGTGCCTCTGTACTATGAATTTCATGTCTCCCAGGTGATCCTTATGGAATTACGGTCAAACTCAGAATCGCTGCTTACGTTTTGAATGCTAGTGTATATTATAAAATATTCTACATAAAAAACATTTGATCCTAAATACAGAATACACACTCCCTTACTTGCAAAGTCAGTTTGTGGAAAAGACGTCTAAATTTCAAATTTGCGTTTAAGCTAACCCAAGATTACCGAATATTCGTGAAAGCGTATCCTCTGCCACAGAATGTAATTCCATCCCTCGCACTAGTAGTAATTTCAAAACTATACAATCAAATATAAATATTGTCAAGAAAAGACAACTGAACGGAAAATGAAGCTTAGGTATAAAATTCGATTTCTTAATTTCTGTTTAAATCAGTTAAAATATAAAGGATTTCGTTTTTGACGTATTCCAATAACCTGAAAATCGCAGGGACCAGTGGCTTAACTAGAGTTCTTGGCCTCTAGTTACGCCACTGCCTGCTAACGAAACATGAAAATTCTGTTGTTAGTATATTTTAAACCGATTTTTGAATAATGATGATTTTATCAGGGCTGAATTATTGTTATTCAATATAGACATGTGCGGTAAGGCGCCAGGGTAATAGGCAGAAATGGAATAAAAATTAGAAGTCAGAATTTACCTCCTTCTTTTGTTTTTAAAACAACAAAGTTTAAGAGTAGTTAAGAGCAAAGCCTCTTTTCTAGCCTTATATAAAACATCAGTTGGTCTTAATCCAGCTTTATTTTCTGCGATCAATTTCTAGAGGCATTATGTTTTTTTGGGACGGAAAACGTGAAACATCAAATACGCAGAATTCGAACTACAAATATTCTAGTGCTACTTGAAAGTTCTACCAATTATATCACAACAGCAAGTACAGAGTATTGCAATAATTTTTATCTCACCAGGCTTTATATTGGGGTGTAGATAAATCTACATTGAAAAGAAATACGCCATGTAAAATATAACATTAAGAAAAAAATGTGTAAAATACAAACCTAAGGAAAGGAGATCTAGGTTTGCAAATAATGCATACAAAATTGCATTTTGCGTTTTTGTTACTCTCAATAGCTAGACAGTAGAGTAGGTGAACGTACAAAAAGAAATTACGCTAATAATGTAATCATGATTTACTGAAATGAAAAGTGAGAATATGATTCAAAAAGGTTTAAAAAATAAATATGAATCTGCTTATAATTTTGAAACATAAATTTGTATGGAAACCTTAAACCATAACTTTAAAAACGTGCATTTAAATTGGAAACTTCACTCGCAGTTGTTTTTTAAATGTATGATTTTTATAAAAGATTATTATGCTTAGGTTTTTTTCTCCTTTCTGATTTTAATTACTGTTGGTTTCTACTGCTTTTTTTCTGTAATTTTTCTTTATTTTTTTAATATTTAAATTAATTTTTTCTTTAACTTTTTTTTATTTTTTCTCTAAAATGTTTATGAGTAAGGTAATACCGTGACTCAGTAGTACGGCTGTTAAAATTAATAGCTTAAATCACTGTAATCAATAAAATGAAATCCTCATTTAAAAAAATTTGGATTTCCTTACTTTCATTCATACAGAATTATTTTTTAATTCTTAGACGTCCTTTTCCCCCCATTTTAGTGCCTAACAGTCCTTTTTCCCCCATATTAGTGACACTATTGAATAAAATTAAATATACAAAAGACTAATATTATACGCATTTCTTGTCCCTTCATTTAATTTATAGATCAGTACTAGCATAACATCCGATGGCTGAGTAATTCATGGACTATTCTCAGAATTCCTAATTACATCTTAGATTCAATTTCGGGAAAGAACAAAATACATTTCAATACAACTATGGTTTTTATCTAATAATTTCCTAAAAGCATTTTTCACAGATTTCTCTTCTGAAAGCTAAAAATCTTGAAAGCATACTGAGCATCAATTTTCAATTCGTTGAAAAGTTTCCTCACAAATTTCGAAAATTTGGGCAATTTATATAATTTTTTTACTGATAATGAAGTGTCTTCGGAAAAGGGTTCTGCGAACGTATTTCCTTATATATTAACTCTAGATGCAACATGCATCCAATTAAAAAAATTTTCAAAAAAGGCATATACTTTTATAAAACCAACTTTAGCATAATGAATGGGATAGGTTGTATTAGTAATAAAATATATTCATTATGTTTAATTATTCAAATGTAAAGTTCTTTATCTTTAAGTTCGAAATTCGAGAAGTTATAGTATTACTACTTACTCGGTCATAGAGCGACTTAAAACAAAGACCTTTTTAGCTTTGGAAAAACTCTTTCATTTTGAACCACTTCTGATAAAAAAACGCCCAAATGTGAAAATAGTAATAACCGAAGACATAACACCAACTTGGTCCCTACCTATATCTTTACTCAGAATTGTGAAGATATTTCTCCCCTCTTCGCAATGTTTTCTTCAAATATAATGAAATAATAATAATATGTATACTTGGTTTGCATGTCTTCTAGGACCACACTATACAGCTCGCTCTAAATTCTTCATTTTACGTAGTAGCCACGGGTTTGCAAAGCTCACAGAAGGAAATCGGTACATTTCAGCTACACCTCATCGCTCGAGGATCCCAATCTCAGAAGGGCAGAATGAAAGAATTACCTTTTTTCAGTAGGATATGCTGTTAATAGTACTTATAACAACTATTGATAGTTATTTACAAATTATATGCATGTGCTCCGTCTTTGCCAGGCTATGGCCTAACACATTAACCTTCTACTTCTGAACCTTACTGTTCATATCAACCATAATGGCTCTAACTCTTTTTTCACTGTAGTAACCTATGAAGAGCGTTGTGGAATAAAGTTTACTTGAAGGGCAGGCATCTGTTCTGTAGTTTTGAAGAACTGTGACAGTATAGTAGAGAGTTAAATATGTCAGCATCTTCTCCTCGGATGCGCAGGTACAATTTACATTCTTTCTGAAGGAAAGAATGTCGTACGATGGGAATTCCCTACGGTTCTTACACGCTTGCAGGTAATAACAGTGAGACTTTAATCTCTTGAGATTGGATAGTTTAATCAAGAATGGGATAAGTCACCTAAAACCCTCTTAAGGCTCCTGTCCCCATCTGTCGGCATATTTATCTTATTCCTATTTAAGCGACTTCCAGTAACCACAAACTCTCTCCTACCGTGACCAAGAAAAGCAAATAAATATTAACGTAAGAGGAGAAGAAAAGACAGCAGTTGTAATTGGACGTCTACCCAAGAGGAAAATGCCTACAACAAAATTATCATTGTCTTGGTGATTAACAGTTTTGAGTTCGAGAATTCGGAGCAAACTTTAAAATGCAGTACTGTTTCAGTGAGAAATTACAGTTAGTACTCCAAAGGTGCAATTTGCTTAGAAGGGCTATTAATTTCGTTTCGGCATTTTGCGTCGTTCCCTATAAAATGGCATTCCACTTTTCAAATTGTTGCCACCAAATATTAGATCCCTCCATTGCATTTGAAGAAATTAAATTATGATGAATCTGCATGAATTTGTGTATGTTTCTCGCACTATGAAAAATCAACAGTACCTAGAGACGTCAAATTTTGAATAACGTAGTCTTTCACTAGAATATGGGCATCTGGAATCCCAGATTTGGAATTTGGACTTTGTTTTATTATTTATTTCATATTTTGTAAAGCTTTAATGAATTTTTATTAGCAAACTCAGCGATTTCAGAGCGAGAAATGGCAACGCTGTACAGAAAAAAAAACTTATTTTTTATCTCCAGCGTGCGAGACTGTGTATCGGAACTTCTAAAGATATGACCTTTTCAAACATTTTGTGATATTGCTGTTGAATTGAATTTTATAGTTTAAGTGCAAAGAAATTGATGTTTAAGAAATAAAGGTAACACGCAAAACGTTAAAAAAGCCCCTTAATATAAAATCTGAAAGCTTTCAAATTTATCTTTAATTTTTTTCCAAAAGTTGCAATGTAACTTGATAGATAATGTGCATATTTGTAGTAAATGTACAAAGCATTTTCTAACACGAAAACAATTAAGGGGCTTCCCGCTCTTGTGGTTGATGAGGGACCCCTAAGCGACGCTGTCTAGGAGGTGATGTATGGTGGTTTTAGAACTGTAAGGAGTAACAAATTCGCAAGCAGATAAACTCTATTCCTTAGTTTGGACGCTCACAAACTTTAAAAAATAAGTAAAATAAAAATTTTAATTATGACCAAACACAAAAATTAAATTTCTGAAACATGAGTTTGAAAACCACCAGTCTTGATAAAATTTTAATATGAATAAAATTTTGATAGAAAAGGCAAATCTGTATCTAGTGACATAGTGCCCACGTTTACGGAGTGCTACAAGTTGCAATGCATTTTTTTTGTATTAGCAATACTCTTTATAGTTAGGATGCAAATTCAAGGAAGTATGCGAATGGTTTGCTCCGGGTATCTTCACCTGTTACAGTTGTTATTACTTCGAATTGTAAAGAAAATAAAATGTTTTTGGTTAAATTTTAAAAGACAGCAATACATTTTATATAGAATTGATAAACAAAAATTAGTTCTGATTCTCAATACACAGTTAAAAATTTTTCCCCTTATCCTCCCCCCCCCATTTTTTTCAGGGTGGCAGAGAAAAATATGTTACCTACATCGATGAAAAAAACCTGCTGGCGATCAATCATTGCCTTATATTACAAAAGGCGGAGAGAAAAAATAATGTAGAATGGAGGCACTTAACTAATCTATGTTTATGTTTACAGACTGTTAACTAATCCCGTACGTTTTCTTATATTCAGTTTACTATTTATACTTGGGATGTAAATGGATGAAGATATCCGGATACCTGTAAAAGGTGGGACTTCTTGGAGACGTAAAAAAATCGTTCTGAACTTATTTTTATTTTTTTTTGCTCTTGCGACATGTTAGTATGAATTACAAAGTTTATATGAATTGTTAACACAATTATACTTACTCACTATCTGAAACATTGGAAAATATAAAAGTGTTTATTTAATTATTTTTTATTTTGAAGCTGTGAATGGTGACGATTTGTAAAGTAATTTAAAATGGAATCCTAAGTTTTAAAACATTTATTTTGGAAAACAGATTTCATTTTATATATTTAATAATAATTTTATGATTCCAGTAAAATATTTCATAAAGTATTTTAAGTTTTATTATTATGATTATTATTATGATTTTATTATTATTATTATGTGTGATTGTAACGCCACCTATAGTCAATGTCAAAGAGAAAGAAAGGGAATTTTTTCTCAAAACGGAGGCTGTTTCTTCTTCCGTATTTGACTGTGGGATGACTGGCGGTTGATATGGTATGTGGCAAGAGGTCTCTATACATACATTAGATGTTACCTTAGGGATCACAGATCAATTGAATGACTGTTTCCTAACCTTTGGTAGTATAGCACATATGTCTGCGGCTAGAGTGATGCATAAATCGACTCATGTGAAAGTACAAATAAGGTAACACCCTCTTATCCTGCTTATACATGCGTAAATCCTACTTATACGTACGCCATCATATGGCAAACGTACATGTATGACTCCATCGAAAGGCAGGCACTTATTGGAATCTTGCTGTACGCATACTGGCAATGCAGGTTAAAACATAGAACAAACATCTTGATATCTGATCAAAAGTATACCGACAAAAAATCATACTAATCTTCTCAGTTGTAAATAAAAGATTTTCTTCCTAAAACATGGTTAAATAATAACTATTCAGATTCTGTCTCAAAAATAAATCGAAATAAGTACAAATATTCTTCTAACGTAAAATAACATGTATATTTTTTTTTTTAGGGAATATTTTATAGCAGTTTTTAAATTGTAAGGAAATATAAAATTCAGTTTAAAGCATTTTCTTCAGGCTATGCCTAAATGAAAATTCTGCACAAAGCTATCAAAACTCTTATCTCTTAACAAGAGAAGCATCATTAATGTATATGAAACAGACGAGAAAGATGACTGGAATAAATCCAGCGAATTTTGTAATTCCTCTGTCACATTCTTTTATCTCAGAGGGCTGTTAGCAAGCAAGTAGTTTCCAATAGTTTTAACGACTACGTTCATTAATATGCGCTGCAATGTCAGTAAAAGCAAACTCTCGTTGTTTCTCGTTGATTGCAAGTCTTTGAATTTCAGCGCTTCTCGAGAAAGCAGATGACTCGGGTTATCCCTTTGATATTCTTGTTGATGCTATGAAGATATTTTTTTATGCCTGGAAACATTAATGTAGACATTAAACAATGGAAAATGTTAAGTCCGATAAAACTGATACATTTTTCATATATTTCCTATCGTTAAATTATTAATGTTTTTCAACAAAGTTCATTTATAAAACTGTTGTTTTTAAGTGAGGTTTTGAAACATTTTTCTATTATATTAAACTTATATTAATTGATCAAATTTTGAAGTAAAAGATTTTAGCATTATTACTACTATTTTAAATCTCATGTGGATTATTTTAATAAAGATATAGAGAATACTGGATTTTTTCAGAGGAAGAAGATCAACTATGTCCTCGATGGAAACATTTCCATCTATAGTTCTTAGCGCTACTAATTTTACATCTCTTTGAGCTTAGAAACTACAAATAAACTGGATCGATGGATACAAGTGACAATAGCACATATCCGTGATGTAACAAATTACTGAACTTTACTTTTAGTTTGGACGTCACTGCAGAAACTTGTAGGATCTTCTGAAGCTGAAAAAATAATAGTGTCTTAGCTAAGAATCGAGGTATCGATTTTCCAATTATCAACGGGATCATTATATTGTAAGATGCCGTGATAAGTATGGCTTTAATTTCTGTAAAATTATCAAACTACGTTTTTCCTAAGTTATTTCTTGCTTCTAATTTTAGTTTTAGTCATATACAATATTATGAATTTTATTTTTATTGTATAATATCAAAAGCTTCAAAAATCATAGGTTAATCGTGCGTGTTTGTTATAATTATAAATTTTAAAAAAATAAAATTGATGGTTTGCACTCAGGTCAAACGCTTGAAGCAAAAACAGATTTAAATCCCTTTATAGCCCTCTTCACAGAATTTCATTAAAATATGTTGTCACGAATTTCGTATTTAGACATTTTTAGTAGAATTATAATTAAAATTGTTTCATTCCCCGTGCAATGCAGCACGTGACAAATTTTAAGAGAAAGCTACGCCGGAAAAGTAAAAATACAAGAGCACGTGCATTTAACATTGAATAAAAGTTTATCTCTGTAACTGATATTTAATTTGAATAAACGTAATTGACTACTATGCTAGATGTGACAGTTATGCTACTCTTTTATGCTTTCTAGAAAATGCTAGAACTGTCTTCAGCGGCCGATTTAAAAAGCTATAAAAGATGGAGAGAAACATCTCAGCTCAATTGCTGTAGTTGTTTTAGTGAGCTGTTGTTGTTTACTTAGTTGCTGTAATTTTGTTGATCGGATTAGCTTTCTCTGCCGTTGGATTGTATTCTTTTTAACGTTTTAGTAGTTTAAAATATAGTCCAGCGTTTTGTTATATTTCTTGCGGATAAGGATAAATTTTATAAACCTTTTATCGGACTTGAGTATTCAATCTATTACGAACCCGTTCGCACGCAACAATACGTTATATATTCTAGACTCAATACGTTTTTCACCTGAAGGAATCTTTGATTCATACACCAAACCTGCGTTTGTTTACACTGCAGCACAAATGGACTTAAAATGTTTCACTACATGTACATTCAAATACGAATTTCACTGGTTAATTACAAGATTTTCCATTTGCTTTGAGCATATCCAATATTTAACAACGTAAACTTCAGGAAATATTTTCAGGAAAAGTAAATATGACACATGAATACTTTTTCGGAAAAGAAGTGTTTCAGTTTTGTTTTCTTTTTCAAATGATGCGATATCATTCAAGTTCTGAAACTGAAATTTCTAAGGTGAAATGTAAAACGAATGCCAACCACTGCAGCGCAGTACAAAAATGCACGAATGTTTAAATGTTTGCATGAGGATACAAGGGGTATTTTTTTGGAAGATGCTTTTACGGAACTTTTCTTTCTTTGTTTTAATTTTTATCTCCTAGAAGCGGAAGAAGTGTTTATTTGGTTTTCCATTTTTTGTTTTGTTATGAATCATGTGGAATGCAAATGAAAATCCTTGATTTTTGCGCATTAAAGGAGACATAATCGAGAAATATTCCTGTCGAAATTTACATTTGAAAAATGTATACGTTTATATATTCGGACCATATAGATAAAAAGGAAAACATGGCTGAAGCTTCTCGTCTTATCTGCATGAAAAAGTCTTACATAAGAATCAGGTTTGAGTGCATTTCATAGCATTTGTTTAGATATTCAAATACAGATTAGAAGAGACTCACAGCCCTATCAACTTGCTTATTAATTTATAACATCATATTTACAATTTTATAGATCGTAATTATAATAATTCCATGTATATAATTAAATTAATTATAATTATAATTAATTTATTATGCAACTAAATTAGTTTCAGATGCATTTTGTGCATCTTCAGATAAATTAATCTATGATTTTTTTCATTTTCTTCTTTACATAATGCAGCTTCAAATGCTTTCTACATTTTGTAGAGTCATTAATTTATATAGATGCAGGAGACATGAGAAATGTGCAGTGCCCTCGCTGGAACAAGAAATCCGGAGCTCTCGAATACGCGATGAGTATGCTTTCAGTTACACTAAGAAGGGATGCGGGAAGAGGGGAGAAAATAGCTTATTTACTCCCCCTTTTAAAACGCGACTGAGATGAGGGAACACTTGTGTTGATGAATTATCTTTCATTACGTTTTTAACTAGGACGCCCCTACTTTTTAAACTGAAGGAACTGAAGAAATCCGGAGTATCCTCACCGTGATTCGAACACTGGACCTTTCGAATACGCGTCGAGCGTGCTTCCAGTTACAACACGAAGACAAGGAGAAAGGAAGAAAAAAATACCTTATAACTCGTATATTTTAGAAAATAGTTCACAGTAAAATAGTAAAAGCTGTGCTCTCTCCAAAGTAGACTAGTTCGAAGGCCATGCTCAATGCATATAAATTTATTGACTATCTGCTTTTAATTTCTTCTGCGATAGATTTTTAAAGTGACTTGCCTTCGTGGAATAAATAAAGCTGCACTTTCAGCATAGATGTCGAGAAAGCAAATCAATAAAAATCTGAAGACAAGGAGAAAGGAAGAAAAAAATACCTTATAACTCGTATATTTTAGAAAATAGTTCACAGTAAAATAGTAAAAGCTGTGCTCTAAGTAAGTGACTTGCCTTCGTGGAATAAATAAAGCTGCACTTTCAGCATAGATGTCGAGAAAGCAAATCAATAAAAATCTGAAGACAAGGAGAAAGGAAGAAAAAAATACCTTATAACTCGTATATTTTAGAAAATAGTTCACAGTAAAATAGTAAAAGCTGTGCTCTCTCCAAAGTAGACTAGTTCGAAGGCCATGCTCAATGCATATAAATTTATTGACTATCTGCTTTTAATTTCTTCTGCGATAGATTTTTAAAGTGACTTGCCTTCGTGGAATAAATAAAGCTGCACTTTCAGCATAGATGTCGAGAAAGCAAATCAATAAAAATCTGCTGGAGATATTTCAAAACATGGGAGATGTTCTGATATGAAAGGTTATCATTTGCATGGCAATGTCTAGTCCCTCTTTTCCATAAATGCCTTACTGAATTCTGAGAAGACTGTGCAGAGACATTAGGTTATTTCAGAAGCAGGAGTGATGAAAAATGGGCAACGACTTCGCCGACTTCGACGCGTCGAGCGTGCTGAGCACTACACCACGAAAGCATGCGAAGAAAATTTCTGTGATGCAGTTATAATGCGATACCTTATAACTGCATCACAGAAAAACTGTTTATTGTTTTGAATCAAATCAAAACATTTTTTTCTGTGGCTTCAAAAACGCTTTCTAATCTTAACAAAGATGTTCTGTTCGCCTACACCATCCAGAACAAGATAATTCCGAGAACGTTATGAAGCTTTCTTACGTACAGACTTTAAGAGACGTAATAATTATTTAACTTTAATAGTTGCAGTACATTCAGTTAGATTTAATTTTTGCCACATATATATTTTTGGGTGGACAGGAGGATACATGTCTGTGTTGATAAGTAACTACTAAGTACAATTTTTAAACTGATAAAGATAGTGATGGCTTGTAAGAGATTCTAGTTTAGGGATTAGAGTTTTTGACTGTCGTACTGACATAGTGGTAGGAAAGCCAGCTTCCATACCCTTCAGCTCGTGTTTAACACTGTGAAAAAGCAAGGATATTTGTAAGTGTTTTTGCATCTTGGAAGCTCTTAAGATACCGTCGAACCGGAAGTTGTCTCAATCGGAAAATAATGGAAGAAGGTTAGGAAACTATTTGATAGGTTCTGGGTGTGCTGCCCATCAAAATTGTTACAGAGTACAGCAAACTCGTACTGTCTATTAGTTGCCCAAGGATTGACCAACGTTTCATATTATCCTTAGCGTCTTGGTCAGGATAAAATTCGTGGGCCTCATCTTGCTATAGGTTCAGATCAAAAGAATTAATACAATGTAAAACAGGCAAATCGACAATCTTGTATTCAGCATAGATTTACTCTAAGCTGAATACAAGGTTGTCGATTTGCCTGTTTTATTTTCCAAGTCAGCGTGTTTCTCTTGCGTCTTAATTAATACAATATTTGTAATAACATTTTTTAAGATTAACTTCCGTTTTAACTTTACGGCCAAGATCATAGAACCAAATCAGAAAATAGCCGATGAGTAACTGAAGCTATGGTCAAAATTTAAGCTTTCAGCAACCTACTGAGAGTTGACTTCTGGGCTGAAATTTCAGTAAGTCAGAGGGCCTGTAGAATATATATGAAAACTGAAATATATAAATTATGAAATTTATTAAATAAGATAAAATGTATTAAATTTTATAGTATAACAAATGAAATTTCATATTATCACAAAATAAAATGTGAAATTTTGATTAGGTATTCTATTCAGCAAATCCAGAAAAAAAGAGATTGCCACGTAATATACACGTTCAGTCTAATTTTCAAGTTTTAATTCTTTATTATTCATTAATATCAAAATCCACCTCATTAAATACGTCGGTTGTATCTCCTGAGGGCAGTTAATAAATTATTACTAGATTAAACCTGCTGCATGCTTCCAGTGATTAATGGCATTTCCCAAACCTTTAAAATCATGCAATTGCTAATAGCTTTAAACATAAATAAATGCATCTGCTGGAATTGCATTACTATTTTAATTGAAGTAGGACATATTTCAGATGCTTTCTTCAATGGAAAATTGCCTTATCGGATAATGAATTGTAATGAAAAATATTTTAATTAATTAAAGTACAATTTAGCGTTTCCACAATAATAAAATGTCTTTATTTCATTTTCTTCGAGTTGATTTATTTTGTCGTGCAGAATAGGTATCGTTAAAAAAGGAATGGATAGAAATAAAAGAAAATATTTGTTTCATTGAATAAAAAGTAAGTGGTTTTCTTATAATCTATTTAAATTTTTCTGATCTTACTGTAGTATTTATTTATTCTGTATTTCTTTAATATAATTGTAAGTGACAAATTTTCTTTAACTGCTTCTTTCCAGTATTTCCAGTTAACTTAGATGATACCTCAATATTCATATGTAGTTTGTAGAGACAATAGGTATTTTGGAGACCTGAAGAATTAGCAATGTCCTCCCCGGAATTTGAACCTCGGACCTCTCGATACGCGCCGAGTGGGCTGACCATTAAACTACGAAGGCATGCAAAGAAGGCGTTAAACATACCTTATATACACCTCCTTTTAAAGAACGACTGAGGATTAAGGGACCCAATCGCCAAATCCTGGTAGCAGAGAATCATCATCCATCACCTTTTATTTTGGGCGCCACTGTAGATTTATTAAATATTTCTGAAGCAGGAGAAGAGACAAATGTGCAATGCCCTCGCCGGGATTCGAACCTCCGATTTCTCAAATACTGACCGCGTATGCTGACCATAACACCACGAAGGCATGCTAAGAAGGCGGGAGAAATACCTTATAATTTCATAATTAATTAAATCATATAGTTTCAAATATAAATCAGCACAGCATTAGTTTCAAAATACAAATACAGTTTTCCGGTTATTTCTATCAGCTTTCGTCCGAAAATTTATATAAACAAAAGAAAACCGCTGAAGCTGAAGATATAGAAAAGAAAGATGAATTAAAAATGACTTTACATTCCCCACTTTCACTTTACAGTTGCTTTCTAGATAGGCTATTATTTGTGTGAAAGTTTTGGCTGATAGTTATATATATATATTTTTTTTTTGAATGGCGGGCACTTGCCTATAACGGCATTCGCCATTACTAAAGAAGTGGTGAGCATTTTATTGTGGATGTACCTAACAGACGGCCACCGCTACCTCCTATGAAGGGACATACAATTTTACATCCATGCCTTCTCCGGGATTCGAACCCGGGCCCTTCAATATCGCGGTCAGACTCCCCTAACCACTATACCGTCTGGGCGGGTGCTGATAGTTGTATGAGTGCTAAAAAATGGTTATTTGACTCGAGATCAAAACCTAGTGAGAGATTTTTTCTGAATGGGGTGTTCGCGGTTTTTTCAACGTGTAGCGGAAATCTGAGACCGTTTATCTTAAAATGTAGAATTATTTAAATTTCGACATAGCACTTGAAGGCTATCCGCCTAAGGGAAAGAATAACTTTGCTGAAGACTTTTTAAAGAAAACTTACTCGCATTCTCACTTACTCACGTTGCACAAGATAAAATGCATCAAAATATCGGTAGCCCATTCGCTGCGATTTGACACCGATCTGCTACCGAAGTTCAGGGGATTTTACGGCGCGGCCGTTGGTGAGAACAGCTTTGTGAAAGCCCTGTACTTTACATCTATTTTATAGCTTTACTGTATTTTACCCCTATTCTACGTCGCTTTCTTTAGAACAATCGTCTTTGCATGTTTTCCTGGAATCCAAAAAGCAAACCTCAGAGCCCAGTTTTAATTATAGAAAATGAATCGTACTAATTTATAGTTTATGTTAATTCTTTGGCTCAGTTTCTAACCTTTCCAAACAGACTACAATGTAAATAATATTATGTCGCCTTTCTCAGTGTGATGATGTCGCTATATTAATAAAAGTGAATCAATTTGTTAGCAAAAATAACGCATGTTGAAAACTAAATGCGCTGCTATCACTGTGGTGAAATCTTAAGGTAACGGAGATGTGATGTGGAGGCGCAATCCAACTCTCCTGACAGACTTTGCATAATTCTGTGGCTTTTTCATGGACTACGCAAGGTAACAGACATATACGAATTTATTCTAGTATTATTAAAATACTAGTCTAAAAATGGATTTCACTGAAAGGAATAATGAAAATTATTTCAATCTTAAATGACTAACAGCTTATATTTGTGCAACATTTTTAGTGTAATGTGTTGAAATAAGTTTTTGTAATAATACGCCAAAAAGCTATTTCAAAGTACAATGTTCTTAAAGCGCTCACGCTTATCTGCTGACCGCACTATAAAGCTAGCATTAAAAAAACAAATAATAATCTTCAATACAAAGATTTGTTTTCTCTCTTATGACTGGCGTATTCGTAACAAAAGAAAGATAGTGAAATCTTAAAGTTGTTTAAAAAAATGAATAAAAAGAAAAGGCAATGAAATAAAATTATTCACCTCTGGTTCTTTCGAAACTTCACTGATCGAGTACGCCCATCATCCATTGTTCGTATGCAGCGTAATATCTAGCTTGTCTGCCCCGAGTTTTTCACGTCGCTGTAAGGCTTTCTCGTTACTGGATTTCTCGTACGTTGACTTCCTAATAGGTGTTGGTGATCACTCGGATGGTCGCCGCATCTTCAAAATATCTGTAGTTTCTTTGCCTTTTGAATGCTTTGCTTTTCTGCCTTCCACACCCGCCCTGTTATTATGATAGCTTTGCTTTTCCAGACCCGTCGAATGAGACATTTACAGAGATGAACCATGAAAAATTCAGCA